>OY288109.1:62557484-62722263 GCA_958431115.1 Syrphus vitripennis | reverse complement strand
CCCGTTTAGGCGGTAGGGGCAATTTAAAAAATATGTGTGTTAAATAGAAAAAAAATAATTAAAAAATAACGGTAATACCTACAATTAAGTTTTATACGTTTTATTAAAGCCAATATTCTATTCTATTAGCCAGTTTTTAAATCAAAACCAAAACTATGCATAGTTTTTGAAAAATTTAATTTTAAACTCAAAATTTGAGTAAAAAAAAGTTAAAAAATAGTTTTAAATTTCAATAAGTTTATAAATAATTTTTTTTTAATAATTTGTTGATATTATTAATAGTCAATCAAAAACTGAAAACTAAATCATTTTACGCCTTTTAGTTTTTGAGAAAATTGAAAATAACCACAACTACTATTTCAATTTAT
This sequence comes from Syrphus vitripennis, assembly GCA_958431115.1. Taxonomy (NCBI): domain Eukaryota; kingdom Metazoa; phylum Arthropoda; class Insecta; order Diptera; family Syrphidae; genus Syrphus; species Syrphus vitripennis. The sequence continues at coordinate 62,721,895 of OY288109.1, read as the reverse complement.
TTATGTTTTTTTTTTGTTTGAGTGGTCTTATTTTGCTAGTAAAAATGGTAGGTGCGAGTTTGGGTATATGCAACAGTGAGGTGTGTGCGAGTTTGGGCGTATGCAACAGTGGGGTGTGTATGGGGGGGCATGCTGCCCCCTGCAACCCTCCTGCTTGGGCTCACTATAGGATTTGGGGGGGGGGGGGGTGCAAGGTGGGGTGGGTGCAAAGTGGGGTGCATGCAAAGTTTCTTTTGCATTCAAATAAGCTGAATTTAAGAAAAATTAATTTATCCTAGGTACCTTAATCTTAATCCATATTCGATTATTACCATCAAAATAAGACTACGTAAATTCTCAAGCAAGGAAAAAATAATTTAATTAAAATTTAATTTTCTCAAAAACTAGAAGACATAAGGTATTACCGTTATTTTTTAATTATTTTTTTTCCATTTAACACACATATTTTTTAAATTGCCCCTACCGCCTAAACGGGGGGAGATAGATCCCCCTCCCATAGTAAAAAATGCTTATTTTTGGCTGTTCTATTCAAATCCGTCATTAAACTTTGTCGTCTGAGTTATCGTACTCTCCCCAAGACGAAAATAAGACAGAGTTACAAATAACAAATGATACGAAAAATCATATGTATGAAATCTGTGTTATCGCTTTTTGCGTTTCTATGGGAAAAGAAGAAAAAGTAGGTGCTGGTAGCTTAGTGTAATTAATTGTCAATCTGGGTGGATTCTCACCAAGGGTTAAATAAATTCTTATACAGACCAGATGCACGGAGAGGGTATTGTTTCCCTGCACCGTATTTGGGTACTTCCCACACTTTTAATCTTGAAGGTTGAAACATATTTTTTAACACAGAAGATATTGGCAAATGTAAAATACGAAATGTGGAAGTGTTTGGAACCATTATTTATACATACATTAAAAAAGTTTCTCATAGTCGTACCTATTTTAAAAAGAACTAATTCAGGAAGAAAAGTATGTGAGAAAAAGACACGGCGCGGCGCGGCTTTGAAATACAGTTATTACAATTCTGATATTAATAATCATAAAATCTTTCACCTTGATTGACGGGTCAAGATGAAGTTTTTGCTCCCAGAGATCTCTAGCGCAATTAAACTAGAGATATGTAATGAGAATAGTGTTATTTTTTATTTAATATTATTTCTACAAAATTCACATATAAGTAATGTTAATGTGTGTGATTTTAAATCACATATCAATCAAAATTTTGTTCCGGGAGCTATTGAGAATGCTGTTTGTTGATATCTACATTATATTGCGGAATAATGGTAATAAATTAGGTGCTTAGAATTTGCTACCTATCAATAAATCTTTAAGTAAATTCGTAAGTAGGTACCTCTAATACTGATTAGAAAATTCAACTTTTGTTTAGTTAACCAGAGCGATAACAATACTGCTTATCTCTCTAAACTCAAAGTATCAATCAAAACTTAAGTAAGATTTGTTTTACAAATTGTTTAATAATTAATATTATAATCTGTAGTACTTAACTACGTAGGTAATTGTTTTAAAAATCTGTTTGCAAAAAACCTTTCAATTACTTGTTGATTAACCTTTTTTATTTTCTTAAACTTTCAGAATGCCTTCGCAACGTAACAGTGTAGAATGTTTAGACAAATCTAGAAACAATGGAAAATTAATAATAGAACGTATAACCAAGGATGAAATCTTGGAAGAGGAAGAAATTGAAGAATCATCGGCTGAAGTTATTGTACCACCAGACGGAGGATGGGCATGGGTAGTAATGGTGGCTTCATTTCTCTGCAATACTGTTGTGGATGGTATTGTGTTAAGTTCTGGAATGATTCATGAGTCACTCATGAAAGAATTTCATGTTAATTCAGGATACGTGGCACTTGTTAGCTCACTATTGAGTGGTTTTTATTTGATGGCAGGACCATTTGTAAGTGCATTGGCTAACCTATATGGTTTCCGACCAGTAACGATTGTGGGAGCTGTTTTTGCTGCAGCATCATTTGGATTATCATATACTGCCACAAGTGTTGAATTCTTGTTTATTTCGTATGGACTTCTTGGAGGAATAGGCTTTTGCATGGTTTATATACCGTCAGTGATAACAATTGGATATTACTTTGAAAAGTGGAGAGCTCTGGCTACTGGTATTGCAATGTGTGGTTCAGGTGTAGGTACATATATTTTTAACGAACTAACAACCTACCTTGCAAAAGAATATACATGGCGGGGTGCCATCGGTGTTCAAACTTTCATCATTCTTTCTTGCGTCATCTATGGAGCCGCATTTAGACCGATCCAACCAATAAAACTCGCAATGGCTGAAGATGATGAAAATCAAGAAAATGGGAACTTATCAGAGAAACCTAGACTTTTAACTATATCACAAAAGCCACTACCAGAAGGCCGCTTTGCATACTCAGTGCCCAATAGTGCACATAATACTTACATGGGGGCGACTCCAAAGCACCACTATCCCACGGCTTCAGAAATATTCCGAGGTGCAAACTTTGAACGTCGTTTATCAGGGACTCCAGCTAAGGGAACAGAACTAAAAAACCTTCGAAAGTCGCAACCTACTACCCCTAATGGGGAATCACACCCAGTATACAACCTTAATAAGGAGCTAACAACAGTCGGAGAAAAAGAAGAAGAAGAAACCGAAGGTCAAAACCTATTAGAGCCTGAAATCAAGCCAGTATCTTTACAAGCAAGGCGCCATACTGTATCTGGTCGTAGACCGATTGATATGCATAAAAAATACAACACTCCACTCCACGAAACACACCACAATACTCGTCCAATGTACCGAGATGATATTTTCTTTTCAGGATCACTAGTACGAATTCCTCAATACACGTCACAATCATCCTTAGGCTACCACATGTCCGTAACCAGGCTTCCAACTAAAAGGGATATACTAGAAGAAAGAGAGAAAGGTTGTAAATTATGCCCAGAAGCTGTACGAAGGACACTTTCTACTATGCTTGATACTAGTTTATTAAAATCACCGTCATTTATGTTATTGGCTGTTAGTGGATTTTTAACAATGATGGGCTTCTTTGTGCCGTTCGTATTCGTAGCCAGACGTGCACAAATGGCAGGAATGGGGCAGAGCAATGCGTTATTTATTGTAAACGCCATTGGAATATCGAATACATTTGCAAGAATTGGATGCGGGTTATTGAGTTCGTTTGAAGGAATTTCACCGTTATATTTAAACAACATTGCCATTACTGCAGGAGGTCTAGCAACAATATTCAGTGGACATTTAGTTAACGAAACGACTCAGTATATTTTTGCAATTATGTTTGGAATTTGTATTGCATGTTTTTCGGCGTTGCGCTCTTTAATTGCTGTTGAACTCATGGGGTTGGAAAAACTAACAAATGCCTTTGGATTTTTAATGCTCTTTCAAGGACTTGCTGCAGCAATGGGTCCTCCTATCGCGGGTATGTTATATTTCTGTATTTCAATTTTAGACTGTTTCTAACAATTTTATTTCCATTTAAGGTCTTCTTTACGATATGACTCAAAGTTATGACATTTCATTTTATTTTGCTGGCAGTCTAATAACCCTTTCGGCTTTCCTATGTTACCCTCTTAATTATGTCAGCAAATGGGAAAAGAAGAGAGATCAAAGAAAAGGAGTTCAGCATGCCTAATCAAAGACTAAGCAATTACCAACAATATGATGATGGTGTGCCTTACTAATGGATTTTAAGACAATTTTAAATTGGCCTACTTAAATTCTTTAAGAAAATAATAAAGTTACCTGCTAATTTAATTTTTATTTTATTTTAAATGATTGCCAATGAAGAAAAATGAATAGGAGACAAATAAATTGTATGTACTATTAACATTTTTTTTTATTGATTGAAAGACACAAAATATATTTGTTTCTGAATGTAATGTTATAAGATTTATATCTTATATTATGTATATTATATAATATATCTTATATTATGTAAATCGGAATTAAGATGAATTTATAATTTCATTCAATTATTTAGTTTGTAAGCGTACGATGGAACTTTAAATTAGTAACTGAACCTTTATAAAAGTAAAGATAAATAAAGATAGAGCTAAAAATTTAATGAATAAAATAACAATCAAATTCAAAATTCAAGTACATTTAAAATCTGAGTAAATAAAGCTGAAAAAATTATGAAACATTAAGCTCTGAATTTGATGACTTTATTTGAAAAATTATTGTTATTCTAGTTTAGAAAATTCAAAAACGTATCATTTTGCACTATCATCTATTTAACCTACCCCTTTCGCATACTTTCAATTTCTTTTCCATCAACACATCCCAATACTTTCGCACCATATCCATTGTATATAAACTTATAGTACTATCATCACGATGATTTTTGAGTTGTGTTGTGTGGTCGTCTGGGGGCGCACTTGTACATATATACACAGAAACAGCAACCAGAAAATTAGTTAGTTGTGTGATCGCCAGGGGGCCGACGTGTGGAACGTGCTGATGATAGTACTATCTAAATTCATATACAGTGACCATATCCTTTGTATATGAAAACTATAGTACTCTCATGGTGGAAGTCGAATGGGGCGACATCTAATGTATGCCGGCAACCCTTACTCTTTTTTTTTGCGGAGAGCTTATGGAGGTTTTAAATGATATTTTTTGGATGCAATTATCGAAAAAATAGTCTCCTCTTGCTCCTACCACCAATTTTCGACGCTTAAAGACTCACCAAATCGAATTTTACACCTCACATTTTGCAGCGCCACCACCAGGATCCGGGCAACCCTAAAAAAAACTCGCCATGAGAGTACTATAGTTTTCATATACAAAGCCATATCCCATTACTGGTCACACCAGCGTCTCGAAAAGCGGCATCTTTCTTACCCATTCATTCTCAAAACTCCTAATTATTTAAGGAATTTAAATTGTTTTACTTCTTCCATTTTCTTTCCCCTCCATCTCCCATCTACTGTTGTATTCGCCTCTCCTTTTTCCTAAACCTCATTGCGTCAAATTAAAGATAATTTAGTTACCTACCTTTAATACTTAGAGCACACTTTATGATCAAAGACCTAGTCCTTTATGGCTAAAATTGGATGGCCCGAAAATTTCGTATTTTGAATATTGCGTTCAGCTTTAGAGATCTAAAGCTTGAATTTAACTTTGGCTTAATGAGGCATAGTCATAGTCGTCTGACAAGTTGTTTCTTTGTCTATTCTTAGCTAACCTGGAGTTTATGTTATTCATAGACAATTTAGACCCGGGTCCAAAAGATAAACTGGAGCTCAATTCTTAAAAGCGGTTGACTCTTTGACTAAGTTGTTTTTTTTTCTATCTGTCAAAAAATCGATTCGATTTCAATGGATTGACAGGCAATAGTACTAAAATTGTAGAAAAATTCTTGTTTTTACCAAACAGAGCTGCCAAATTCTTTATGAATAGCAGCTGTTTCTAACCTGTGTGTTAACTTTAGACTCGAGGCCAGTTCGACTCGGGTCTAAAGTTTGACCATAGAGAAAAGACTTACCTAGAGAATCAACCGGTACCCCTCTTGCTTCTTAAACCCGTAAATTTTATATGAGGCGAGTAAGAGAAAATTCTCTTAATTTTCCTATCGGTGTATACATGTAAGTTGTGAAAAAAAAACCAAATGTCAGATTGGACTACAAAAACAACTAATGGGTTTTTTGTTGTGTGTCAATAATGACAGTTGTTAATGAGGTTTGTATTTTGTGTATTTTAATTTAATATTTTCTCAAATTATTCAATGTTTTGCAAATTATTAAATGTTTTTGTATATTTAAATTCTAGAAAAAATAGCACCATCATTCGATCAACAAATGGAGACTAAAAAAACAATAACTCGAATACAATAATCGACAAGCAACCCGCAAACAACCATAAAGAAATTCCAAACGTGAAATTCGTAAAAGAATATCCAGAAGTTCGGAGCAAAACAACGATGTACATACAACCACCGAGTCAGGATCTTAGAGAAAGGCTAATCATGAAGTAGAATCAAAAGTCTGCTCAAAATTAATAGCAGTATGACCAGCAGAATCATCAGCAGTACCACCAACAACAGCAGGCAAATAGTGCTAAATTGTGAAGTGATTTTTGTTACATTACTGCAGAACAGTAATGTGGCCCAATATTTACATTAATTTCCAGCAATCAACAGCCGTACCCTCAACTCAACGCTTGACTCAGGAACAGTAACAAAGAGATCAGGTAATAATTTAAATACTATTACCATAACTATATATACATAAATCTTTTTACATCTCAAAGGCAAAACAAGAAAATTTGGGTGGCACTAACTTTGGTGTGCTGCGGATTCATGTGAAGGGTGAAAATGACTTTGGGAGCCGCAGCACGTCATGCGAACTTACTTTGATCATATCGCCGAGTATTTGTCAAACTTTATAAACGAGGATAATGTATATAAAGGACTTCTACCATTGTTTCACATTTTCGTTTCCACTGCAACAATTGTGTCTGGTAAACTTACTAGGATAAATGGTTTCAACTGTAGGGAACATACGTGGAACATTATTTACCAAAAACATTTCATTTGCGATTTCTTCTCCACAGCTTACCTGAACAATTTCCACTCTAATCATCCATAAGATGAACAAACCTTTTGTCACTGACGGAATGGATGGCTCTACCGTTTTCTTTCAAGATTCTGCAATCTATCGTCTTAAAGATCAAGAGTCTCATCAAACCTGGCATCCACTTTGACTTAATGCCTTTCGAGGATGGTTCTGGTAGAGGTGCATTAAAAGTACATTAATATGAATGGATGTCAGGTAGGAGAAAAGTGCAAACTGAAAAATATGTCTTATATGTACATATGTATAATCAAATAGTTATCATATTTTTTATATGTATATCTACATATATTTATTTTGATTTTTTGTTTTATGCAAAACTAAATATTAGAAAAAAAATCATCTTGGCCCAGACTTTCATATAAAACGAAATTCAATATTTCAATATTTCATCATCGATATTTTAAGATTCATTTTATGCGAAAGACTGGGCCGAAATGAAAAACGTTTTTGAATAGAAATAAAAATTAAGTCCTAATCTTTAGTTTTACATTAAAATATTTATTGGTTTTGTATTTCAAGAACCTCAAAATGATCATTGAAAATTTCAATGGTGAAAAAAGACGTAAAGCAATGATCGGCACCTTAGTTTAATATGTTTTTCCTAGATATATGTACAGGGTGAATCACGAGTAGTGCGACAAAATGCTAGGGCGTGTAGGTTGCGTTGAGATAAGAAAAAAATCGTATGGGAGGGGGGGTCTATTCCCCCGTTTAGCCGGGAGGACAATTTTCGAAAAAATTGTCTTAAAATGGAAAAAAAAATATTTAAAATCAACGGCTTCATTCACAAAGCTGTGCGATACCTTTTTCAGAAGCCAACAACTGTTTCTTTTATTCTGTTTTTAAATAAATCTATTGTAAGAAATAGTTTTTGAAATATTAATTTTCAAAGCCACAATTTTGAAAAAAAAAATTCAAATTAATTTTTTTCAAAATTTTACGTACATAATTAAGTTCTAATTTTAATTTCAAAATTCAATGCTGTTATTAATTTTAAGTCAAAATCAGAAAACCGTATTGAAAAATGTTATGTCGGTCTCAAGATATTTTTAACATTTATTTTATTTTTTTTATCTATAGAGCATTTAAATTGCAGAATGCATTTTACCATAAATCTGGTGAATTTGAAATGTATGGGATATGGTTTAAGGGTGCTTTTCCACATTAAAACAATTGAGTAAGACATTTAAATGCTTCTTGTAATAGCATTAAGTGCTGATTCGAAAAAGAAAAATCAAAAACGTTTTGCAGTGTAGCTGACGAACGGCAAGTCTTACAGAGAAGGTTGATACCTTTTTGGAATCAGTAATTGACGCTGTTACAAGAAGAATTTAAATCTCTTACTCAAATGTTTTAATTTGAAAAAGCACCCTTAAACCACGCTTACAGGTTCCAATATGAGAGTCCCAAAAGTTAATTTTTTTTAATGGTGCCTCTTTTTTAACTAATTTTGATGCTCGTTTGTAGAGCATCAATTACTGATTCCAAAAAGGTATCAACCTTCTTTGAAAGACTTTCCGTTGGTCAGCTACACTGCAAAATGTTTTTGATTTTTCTTCATGATGGCAAAAAGGGAGAAAGTTGGAAAACAATTTGCAGTGTATCTGGTCAACGGTTAATCGTAGAGAGATTAATGATACCTTTTTGGAATAAGCACTTAATGCTGTTACAAGCAGCATTTAAATCTTTTACTCAAAAGTTTTAATTTGGAAAAGTACCCTTAAACTACGCTTACAGGTTGCAATTTGTTCTTTTTTATTAATTTGCTTCTCATTTAAATTCAGATGTATGCAGTAAGATGGAATCCTAGCACATACACTAGGGTGTTTACAAAAACTGTTTTTAAATTTACCGCCAAAACTTGATCTCAATTCGAATAAAGTTTCTGACAATATGGACAGACTCGTTTCTGAGACTTTATTATGCATACATATGACCAGATCTACCAGTCCTCAGTACTAAGCATTACCATGATAGCAAAACATGTTTATCAAGAATGAAATTCATAAATATGTCATGTTTCTTTTATTTGCAAATTGGAATATATTTGACAAAAAAAGCCTCGATTTTCTTACATCTTTGCCTGTGTACAATGAATGCATAACTTTATATCAATACAAATTAATAAAACAATAAACGTGTTACATTATTTGTTTGTTTGAAAAAATAAGTGCCGAATCAATTCATTCGATGTTGGCAGTATACTGGAGCATACCGAGCAGTAATTTGTCTGCTTTTTGTAATCCAGTCCAGAATGATGGGAGCCTATGTGTTCCCTGAGTACAACACGTTAATTAAATGCCTTAGGACACACCGAACACGCGTAAGGCTTTTCACCTGTAAAATAAAATGAAATTCCTGAGCAATGATTCTGCAAAAGGACAAACAAATTTGTTTATGTTTATGTTATGTAATTTAGTCATTACGTGTGTGAATCCTTTCATGTTTTCTCAGGTTTCCTCCATCGCAGTGGAAACGAAAATGTGAAACAATGGTAGAAGTCTTTTATATACATTATCATCGTTTATAAAGTTTGACAAATACTCGACGATATGATCAAAGTAAGTTCGCATGATGTGCTGGGGCTCCGCAAGTTATTCTCACCTTTCACATGAATCCGCAGCACACGAAAGTTGGTGACACCCAATTCGAAGACCTCGTTCGTTGTTATTTTCCATATTCTGCACGTATGTATGTAACAACACACTTCTTTTCAGAACAATATCCAGGCCGTTCAAAATGCGATCTTTGGCGCTGCACCAGCTATAGAGTTTCCTTCTATTTGTAGGTATTTCTCTTTGCATGAATGAATATAAATTGAAAATTCTTTCTACCACTGCACTTTCCTCTATATCCATTATTTGTTTTTTTTTTGTGGTGTGTTTTCCCTGAGGTGTAAAAAGATTTATGTCTGAGATAAAATATTTTGTAAAAGTATTTAAAAGTATTTAAACTAGAAACAATCCTCTATAAGGTTTGGCTAAGGTTGGCAACAGGTTGATTCCCGAAAAATTAAAAGAATTACGAGACCAACAACAAGCCTCGGAAACGGACTGATCCCACGACGACAACCCACGCAACGAAAAAGGAAAAATGATTTAAGAATTTTCTTATGGAACGTACGATCGCTCTATAGAGCTCGAGCTGCTCAGCAGCTAGCCCATACCCTGTCAGAATATAAAGCTGACATAACAGCACTACAAGAAATTAGATGGACAGAGAATGGTGCTTTACAGAAGAGATAATATGACTTATATTACAGTTGTCATACAAAACACCATGTGCTCGGGGAAGGCTTCTTGGTCAGCGAAAAAATGAAGTCTAAGGCAAATTCAAGAACATCAGCCTCATTAACGTTCACGGACCTACGGAAGAGTCCTCAGACGAATAAAAAGAGACTTATTATGAAAAAGTCGAGAAGACCCTCCATGCCTGTCCAAGGTATGATTTTAAAATCATACTTGGGGATCTGAACGCTAAAATAGGTCGGCAGCCGGTATTCTGATGGAGTCACTCGTAACCAAATTGACCACGTGTTGATAGACCGTCGCCACTACTCGAACTTGATGACGGTACGAACGTACCAAGGTGCCAATATGGACTCGGATCACTGTCTTGTTGGTATGATTTTTCGAGGGCGGATTGCCTAGCGAAGACGTATTGCATCCGCCGATCAGATTCGAATCAACACGGCTGCGCTACGCAATGAAAGCACCAGTAAGATCTTTGGAAATGCGTTAGGACTCGCCCTGGAACCATTCGATCCAGGAAGACTGGAGCCAGTATTCTGGGCGTAGATGAAAAGTGGACACGCCTTAAGAACACTGTTGTCATTAGTACTGCCAACTCCATCTTAGGCAGCAGTTGTAGAAGTCGGAACGACTGGTTTGATGATGAATGCAAGCTAGCGATTGAACGTAAGAATGTTGCGTACTGAGCAATGCAACAATCTCATATAACGCGGGCACGCAAAGATGAATATAAAGAGCTCAGAAGAATAGAAAAACGGCTTCACAGACAGAAAAAATCAGCCTGGGAGAAGAACATGATCTGTGAGTTAGAAAGAAGAAAGAAGAGGGCGAGGTCCGCACCAGGCGCGGAAGTTCTACCAATCCGTCCGAAACATGACGCAGTACACACCACGCTGCACTTACTGCAAGGATGGAGAGGGAAATCTGATCACCGATTCCCCAAGCATACTGGAGTGATGGGAAGTGTACTTTAATGAACTGCTAAATGGTCAGCTCACTGCAGAAGTAGAGGCTCCACTACTTCCAGAAGAATACCCTATGCTACCGCCACCAAGCATAGAAGAGGTTGAGAAGGCTATAACCCGGCTTAAGAAAAACAAAGCCCCGGGAGCCGATGGCATACCAGCCAAACTATTCCACCACGGCTGCCCAGCCTTACGTCAAGCAATTCATGATATTCTAGTGCACGTATGGGAGCAGGAAGAAATGCCAGAAGACTGGCGAAAAGGTATAATTTTCCCCATACATAAGAAAGGAGATGTCACAACGTGCAGCAATTATAGAGGTATCACGTTGTTGAGTACCGCCTATAAGATACTCTCCTCTATCCTACAAGAACGGATAGCCCCATACGCTAAAACCATAATCGGCCAATATCAATGTGGTTTCATTCCAGGCAAATTAAAAACTGATCAGAAATTCACCATTAGGCAGGCGATGGAAAAATGTCTAGAATTTAACATCCCAACATACCATCTGTTTCTAGACTTTAAGGCCGCCTATGATAGCATACCCAGGGTAGAACTTTACAAAGCCATGAGAGAATTCGGCATCCCAAATAAATTGACACGACTTTGTAGGTTGACCATGACCAACGTAACAAGCCAAGTAAAAATAGCCGGATTGCTATCCAGACCAATCAACATCTTTAATGGACTCCTACAAGGGGATGGTTTGGCCTGCCTCCTCTTCAACCTGGCGTTGGCGAAAGCAACCCGTGACTCTGGCACGGCAACAAGAGGGACCATCGTCAACAGGTCCAGCCAGATACTGGCTTACGCAGACGACATTGACATCATCGGAAGGACCGAACAAGTTGTACACGATTCCTTCATCCAGATCGAGCAGGCGGCACAAAATCTGGGGCTGCACATTAGTGAAGGTAAAACAAAGTACATGGTGGCGTCGAATACGAGAAGAACAGTTGGTCAAACAATCAAGGTAGCGGAGCACGAATTTAAAGTGGTGCAATCCTTCAAATACCTTGGGTCAATAGTAGCAGCCGATAATAATATAGAAGCGGTTGCTCAATTCCAACAGAGCCTACTATAGTCTGTCAAAGCTCTTCAAATCCAGAAATCTCACCATAACTTCAAAACTGCTACGGATCCGAGACTTGGGTGCTTAGCAAAAGACACTCCGACCTCTTAGCCGCGTTCGAGAGAAAAGTCTTAAGGAAAATTGTTGGCCCCATATGTGAGGAAGGACGATTCCGGAGACGGTTCAATCATGAAGAGTACGCAATCTACCTTGAAGCAGACATAGTGACAAAAATTAGGCTCGGTAGACTCCGGTGGGCAGGGCACCTAGCTCGCATGAGTGAAGAGGAACCTGCTCGGAAAGTCCTTTGTGGTACATTCTATGGTAGACGGTAGCGTGGTAGACCATGCTAGAGAAATGGTGTAGACCAGGACGCCCGAAGCCTTGGCGTCGGCTTAAGACCAGGATAAGTGGAGAGACTTGTTGAAGGAGGCCAGGACCGGACCCCGGTTGTCGAGCCGATGATGATGATGATGATGACGATGATGATTTAAATTATTACCTGATAGCTATGTTGCTGTTCCTGAGGCAAGCGTTGAGTTGAGGGTACGGCTGTTGACGAGTTGATTGCTGCAAATGCAAATGTTGGGCCACATTACTGTCCTGCAGATCTGTAGCAAAAATCACTTCACACTATTCACACTTCATCACTATTTGCCTTTTGTTGCTGGTGGTACTGCTAATGCTTCTGCTGGTCATACTGCTATTAGTATTGAGCAGACTTTTGATTCTGCTTCATGATTAGCTTTTCTCTAAGATCCTCGGTGGTTGTATGTACATCGTTGTTTTGCTCCGAACTTCTGGATATATTTCACGTTTGGAATTTCTGTATGGTTGTTTGCGGGTTGCCTTTGATTATTGTATTATAGTTACGGTCTCCATTTGTTGATGGTGCTATTTTTTCTAAATTACATCATACAAAAACGTTTAATAATTTGTAAAACATTGAATAATTTGAAAAAATACGAAATTAAATAACACAAAATACAAACCTCAGTAAGAACTGTCATTTTTGACAAATAACAAAAGGTCTATTAGTTGTTTTTGTAGTCCAGTCTCACATTTGGTTTTATTTTTACAACCGATAGGAGAATTAAGAGAGTTTTCTCTTATTCTCCTCGAATAAAATTTGCGGGTTTAAGAAGCAAGAGTGGTACCGATCGGTTCTCTAGGTAAGTCTTTTCTGTATGGTGTCAGCATTAATTTAAATATGTGTGGTAAAAGTATTTGTCCTGTGTTTTTACTTAACAGTGTGTGTAGTTTGAAGCAAGACAAGAAAATCAAAACATTATACCAAAATAAAACGAAAAACGAAAGTAACTTCTTTATGATTAACTTATCCTAATGAATATTTGCACTGCAACCTTAAGATCTATTGTGCCCCCCTTTTGAACCGGATGAGCTTTCTCATCTGCAGTTCACCCTCCAGATTCGTGCCTTTTAGAAATTTAAGAAGTTGGGGTATTTTCAGAGAATGTATTTTGTTCTCTTCTATATGGTGCTTGCCCAGATATTTTTGTCTTTGATGCACTAATGCATCGCATTTACCTATTATGTGGTCCGGTGTCTCCTCATAAGCGTTGCAAAATCTGCAAGAAGCACTGCTCACTAGGCCAAGGATGCTGAGATGTCTTCTCAGTTTGCAATGGCCTGTGAGGAGGCCCGTTATTATCCTCACACTGTTCCTGCTTAGGCTAATACAGGATTGGTAACGCTCGGTTGTAGTTTCCGAGTAAGAGTTTGGCCTATCTCAGTTTTGGGAGTTCTTTCCAGATTTTTGATCTTGTTGCCTCCTCTAATAATTTGATTTGATTATTGATTATATTTTATAGTTTCCGAGTAAGAGTTTGGCCTGCCTCAGTTTTGGGAGTTCTTTCCCGATTTTTGATCTTGTTGCCTCCTCTAATAATTTGATTTGATTATTGATTGATTTTATATCGAAAATACAAATATGAAATATGCTGGTGGACTTTCCCATCGGTATGGAAATTTTGGTTCTAGGCCCAAAAATCTCTGCCCCAGTCCCTTCAGAAGTTTTCGATCAGTATACCACTTGACGGTGTTTGCTTCGAGACTGTAGTTTTCCGTTTCGCTTATCCAGTCTCTTTTGCAACTTAACTCCGTACGAAAATGCTTTTAGAAGTTGTATTTTTTGATCATGCCATCCCTTGGAATGTCAAGAAGGTTTGTAACTGTGGAATTGGGGATCGCATTTCGTTGCCTGTAACCAATGATCTACCCTCTCCTAGTACCCTCCTTGGCAGATCTCATGATGGCTCCCTTGGCAGCACTTTCTATTGTCACGTGTAGTGGCGTTGGATTTAATGTTTTCCATTGCTGCTGTAGGGCTTGTTCTCATTGCTCTCATATGCATGCAAGCCTTTGCACCTTTTCTAGTTTTTTCCTAGTGGTTATTAGTTCGGTTCTTTTGTGACATGCGACCGCTCCATAGGTAATGATGGATCTTACCATCATGGTGTACATCCATCTCAGGATTTTTGGTTTGCAACCCCATGATTTTCCTGCAACTCTTTTGCAAATCATCAGGGCTTTTGTGGCTTTCCCGACAGTTATATCGAAATGTTAATTCCAAAGGAGTTTACTATCTAGTGCAATGCCTAAATACTTGACCTCTTTTTGGGTGTCGATTACTTCTCCAGCCAACCGTATAGGTTTCATTCGTGGTAGAAGAGCCCTGTCAACAGCTTCATGTGAAGTGTTGTCAAAGGCTCCTTCTATTTCAAGGAAGGCACAAATGGCAGTTTCCTTGCCATTTAAAGCTAACTGTACAGTGTTTGTAAGTTCGTACAGAGCAGTGTCTGTGGATCTACCCGCCCTGTAAGCATGCTGATGCTGATGATTTAGAGTCATGCTAGTTAAGATTTCTACTCTTATATAGTTATCAATTACCTTCTCCAAAGTTTTCAGTAAAAAAGATGTCAAGCTAATTGGTCTGAATGACTTTGGGTGGGTTGTATCTTTTTTCCCCACTTTGAGGATAAAAATTACCTTGGCTCTTCTCCATGGACTTGATGTGTACCCAAGTGCAATGCTACTTCGAAGCAATTTTATAATGTACGGCATTAGTTCCTCCCTTCCCTTTTGTAAAAGGGCCGGAAAAATTCCATCTACACCCGGTGATTTAAAAGGTTGAAAGGTACTTATCGCCCATTCAATCCTATTGCCTGTGCAAATAGTCGAAGCTATCTGCCAGTCTATCCGGTTTGTCCTGAGAGGTATTCTCTCTGTCAAGTTATCTACCATAGGTAGACTACCCGGAAAATGAGTGTTCTTTTGCTAGAGCTTTGTGAAGTCTAGCAGCTACCGGGGTAGAGGAAACCCCCTCACAGAACCTCTCAAAGCTCTGTCTTTTCGCCCTTCTGATGTCCCGGTTATAATAGAGTAATTATTCCATTCTCCAGTATTCTTTGCCTTATTAAAGAGTTTTCTTACCTTGGATCTTATTTTTGACAGATTACTGTTCCACCACGGAGCATCCTTTTGTCTTTTAACTTGCTTGAGGGGGCAACTGAATTCATAAGCCTCAATTATTGCCCCACTAAACTCATTTACTAAGTGTTCTAACAACAAGGTTACTATTTGTCGATTCAACTGGACCTATTCGTTCAAGGTTTGTTTTGAGAACGCTTTTGTACAGGTTCCAGTTGCTTTCTTAGGGTTCCTGCCAGAGGTATTCTCTGTGAGCAAGTTGTCTAAGGTAAACTCTATAATTCTATGGTCAGACATAGACGGTTAGTTTGAAACTCTCCAATCCCTAATCAGGTTACCTACGTTCGGACTACCAAACGTTAAGTCTAAGACTTCTTTTCTTACTCTAGTTATAAAGGTAAGTGTGTTCCATACGTTATATAATATATATCTCGATAATAAAGTCTAAAAGGTACTCACCCCTTTGATTAGTATCGGTACTACCCCATGTTGTATGGTGGGCGTCACATCCGACCAACAACGGTAGTCCTTTGCTGCTACAGTGATCCGCTAACTTCCGTACTTCAGTTGGTGGGATATTTTCTTCATCACCGCACCGGCGAAGTAAGCTGCTGCTACCACTATCGTGCTGAGGTTGCCGCCCTCGTTGTCGATTTGGACTTGGATTAGCACCAGGTCCCGCGTCATAAATTCTAAAGGGTTAACCTAACTTCGGGTTTCTTCTCCCAAATAAAAATCGCAATCCTTTTTGATACTAGAAATTGATTTTATTTTCTAAAAGAAATATTATTAAAATAAAATATATACAAATCATTTATAAAAAAAAAAAAAAACTTACAAAGGTGAAACTAACCTGCGGCATTGTAGGTATATAAATTTGCATAGTACTCTCATCAGCATGTTCCACACTTCGACCCACAAGCGATCACACCACTTACTAATTTTTTGGTTCCTGTTTCTGTTTATAAACAAGTGCGCCCTCAAACGACCACATCACAAAGCTGTGTGGAACGTGCTGATGAGATTACTATGCAAATTTATATACAATGCCTGCGGCCAAACCTCGTGGGAGAACTTTTTCTTTCCATCTTTACAATAAGAATTTTCTGGAATTAAATTGGAATCTAAAATCTAATACATTTGATGTTTGGAAATACATTCCAAATGCAGGAGTTTGTCAACTTAGCAAAAGAGTATTTGTGTCCTAATTGGATACAAATTGAAAAGTCCGAAGTCAAAATACAATGTACCAAACGAAATTTTTTTGACAAGACTGGATTTCCTGGGGTAATTGGATGCGTAGATAGTACGCATGTAAAAATTGTACAACCTATCACAGACAAGCATCTTTTTTATTGTCGAAAGCAATATTTTAGTCTAAACGTGATGATTGTAAGTTATTAAAACACTGATATTCGTACTTGTACCTATACATAATCTATAATCTATTATATTTTATTTTTTATTATATAAAAATAAGTCGAGTTTTCCTTCCTGACGCTATAACTCCAGAACGCACGAACCGATTTCCACGGTTGTGCATTCGTTGGAAAGGTCTCGGGGTCCGTGAGGTCTATAGCAAAGAAAATTCAGGAAAAATTTCAAGAGAAAAGCAGGAAAACAGGGAAAATCATTTTTCATATAAAGCGCCATCTCTGATACATAGCATGTACTACAAAGGCGCCAGTACGTGGTGTGTGAGTATCCCTCACGAAAATAAGTACGTTTCATTTTATGTAGATGGCGCCGCGCGCGCCGGTGCGTGAAACATTGTTTGACAGCTACTAATTGTACTCTGCTCAGTTAATTTCATGTGATATTTATTATGCGCATGTTCTTTCAAACACTAACTTCAAACCGGTATTGTGTAACAACATCTTTGGCGGCTTGATGATAATGTTGGCAGGCGATTTCAGGCAGACGTTTCCAGTAATTCCCCGTGAACGCCTGCAGATGAATTGAATGCTTGCCTGAAGGCATTACCTTTGTGGAATAACATAAAAACATTATCACTAACCACTAATATGAGAGTTCAACTTCAAAATGATCAAAGTGCTGCACAATTTTCCAAACAATTGTTAGCTATTGGAAATGGAAAAGTCCCAGTTGATACGACAACTGGATTAATTATTCTTACCAACGACTTTTGCCGATTTGTAGACTCTCAATTAGCTCTTATTGAAAATGTTTTCCCAAACATTAGTGAGAATTATCAGAATTATGCTTAGTTAAGTCAACGACCAATTCTCGCCGCAAAGAATAATGATGTACACGCACTGAATTTCACTATTCAATCAAAAATCGATGGCGATTTGGTACAAATCCGTTGATTCCATAACAAATCCCGATGATGTAGTCAATTATCCAACGGAGTTTTTGAACTCTCTGGAGTTACCAGGATTTCCACCAAATAACTTGCAACTCAAAGTTAGTTCAGTTATTATGATATTGCGTAATTTGAATCCGCCGCGACTTTGCAACGGTACTCGAAAAAAAGACTTATGCCGGATTTGATTGAGGGAACCATAATTAACGGAAAGTTCGCAGGTGAAAATGTATGTATTCCTCACATACCACTGATTCCGACTGATCTTCCGTTTGACTTCAAACGATTGCAATTTCCGGTTCGTCTTGCGTTCGCATGGGCAGCTATACATTGCGTGTTCACGAGTTGGGAAACCGTCCGCTTTGTTTGTGTTAACGTCAGACCAAAAAATAAAAAATGTGGTTTACCAAAGAGCACTTCAATGAAACGGAAAATTTGATGACACGTATAACGTTTCGATTCAGTACGAAATGTTACAAAAAATGTTACAAAAAACGAAGCCATCTGGTGGCGAAACGGGGTTTTGCTAGTAAAATATAAAATTAAGGTTTGTGACGACCAAATGCGTATCATGGCAGTAGATTCAACGCATCCAGGATCCTGTCACGATTCTGCTGTTTGGAATGTTAGCAGCGTTAAATCATATTTGAAAAGAAAATACCACAATGGAACGAGAAATTCTTGGTTATTAGGAGATTCGGGCTACGGTTTAGAGCCTTTCCTAATGACGCCCTACAGAAATACGATACCCGAGAGTGCCGAGAGGCGATTTAATACCAAGCATATAAAGTGCAGAAATGTTGTCGAGCGAACTATTGGTGTTCTTAAAAACCGATTCCCTTGCACTTTGCAAGATAGAACACTGCACTATGATCCTGGCAAGGCTTCCTCAATAGTAAATGTGTGCTGTGCCTTACACAATATTTGTATTTATTATAAAGTTCCTCATAACGAAGACCATGCTTTCCCAAATGGAGATGATAGCGATGATGACAATGAAGTCGTCATTCCAGCCACAGCTTTGCATAACCAAGCCCTTTCTATAGGTTAGGTTAGGTTACAGTGGCGGTCAACGAAAGGCTGACCCACTTAGACCAAAGAATTTGGTCCGTTGTGGTACCACAAGGATCTAAAAGGTATCCTCATTTACTCATTGAACCATTTTGAGCTTCTTACGAAGCGTGCGATGCTATTGATATTAGTATTAGCTAGATCACTAGGATCGTTGTAGTAGAATTCTCCTAATAGGAGTCTACGTCTATGGGACAGAGCTGGGCACGTACAAAGAAGGTGTGGAATTGTTTCCTCCTCCTCCTCATCCATGCAGCTTCTGCAAAAATCGTTTGCATGCACGCCAAGGCGGATTGCATGCCTACCTATAAGACAGTGTCCCTGTCCAGTAATGACACCTATTATGGAGCTAATATGCAGTCTGTTTAGGGATAGCAAACCTCTGGTTTTCTTTATATCGAGTGCTGGCCACATTAATTTTGTGGCCACACAGGTGGTGATGTCATTCCACCTAAGGTTTGTCATCTCCTTGACATTTTGAGTTAGCATGAGTTTACATGTAGCGATTGGTATACCTATGTCAGCTCTGTGAGCTAAAATAGGTATTCTGGTTCCGTTTTTGGCGAGTTCATCAGCTTTACAGTTACCTGGAATGTCCCTGTGTCCCGGCACCCAATAAAGGTGAATATTGAACTGTTTCGCCATCTCCACAAGAAATGAACGACAGTTAAGGACTGTTTTGGATATTGAGGAGACAGATTCCAAAGATTTGATAGCCGCTTGGCTGTCCGAAAAGATGCGGATATCATTTATTGATAACACGTTTTTCTTTAGCCAAGATAAAGCCTCTTTAATCGCCAAAAGTTCCGCCTGGAAAACGCTACAATGATCAGGAAGGCGAAAGGATAGACTCAAGTTTAGTCTGTCAGAGTACACGCCCCCACCAACCCCGTCATCAGACTTTGATCCATCTGTGTAAAAGTGAATCGATTCATCACTCAAGAGTGAACCGTTTTCCCACTCGGATCTCGAAGGGATGGTCACTTGGAAATTTTTATTGAACTGTAATCGGGGTATGGTGTGGGTGTGGTCAATGTTACTGGGGAGTGATCCAAACAAATTCAGAATGACGGTGTGGCCAATACCATTGTTGTACCACTGAGAGGAGGCCTTAAGACGGAAGGCAGTACTCGCGGCCGTTTGTTTGCAAAATAGGTCGAGGGGTATCAGATACAATAGAATGTCTAGCGCAGCAGAGGGTGTCGAGCGAAGTGCCCCACTGGTGCAAATACTAGCTGATCTTTGCACTTTTGCAATCCTGATACCCCATAGGTTAGGATCGGTCTAATTACCGAGGTGTATAGCCAGTGAGCAATACGGGGCTGAAGACCCCATTTATTACCTATAGCTTTTTTGCAGGAGAAGAGAGCTACTGTAGCTTTCTTCACTCTTTCTTATATATTCGGTTTCCAACTTAGTTTCTTATCCAAAATTAAACCCAAGTATTTTGCTTGATCTGAAAATTTAAGCTGTATGCCATTTATAGAAGGGGGGTCTATATACGGAATTTTGTATTTCCTAGTGAAGAGGACTAGATCTGTTTTGTGTGGGTTGACACGCAGTCCACATCGATCAGCCCAACGCTTCAGCGACTAGTTTCGCCAGGGTATCTCCTGGGAGGGGGCCAAGGTGGTCATGGCCAAGATATGCCGACGCCAGCCAAAGTGTTCCTTTAGCTGTTTCCAGCCTAGCGGCGGTAATATCTCGATCGCTGAAATTAGGGAGTAAATATACGTTAATGGTACTTTTTACTAGTATGCAAGATCTAGGATTACCTTTATCTGGCGCATACAGTAAGTAGTATCCAGGAGTCCTGAGTCCCCGAACAATGGAATTCACAATCCAAGGTTCTTGGATCAGGACGATATTTTCTCCGCTGCTGAAGAACCGAAGAAGAAGGGAGGCCGAAGCCTTAATTGAGTGTTGTAGGTTAATCTGTACTACCTGCAGCATCATTGCTACAACTAGCCAGATCAGCCTCCACCACTGTGGTGTTGGAGTCTTCCAAGTCAGAGGACGAGTTTAAAAGCGCGTCCTCACTCAGAGGATCTCCAAAGGGGTAGTCTTCGGTTTCCATTGCTGATAAGCCGTCGACGCTAGGAGAGGACTCAACTACATTAGATGATGTCCCTGATGTAATATCCTCCATGGAAGGGAATGTGACTTTTACACCAGGGTCATCACCCACTGTAGTTTCGTCTTCATTGGGGTGTGGAGGAACGTTTGCAGCGTCTACCTCATCCTTTTTATACACCTTTAGGGTGATGGTCTCAAACCCGTACCTAATCACACCTTTCGTCTGCGCCAGTGGAGAAATGGAATCTTTATTGATCACAATAATTGCTCCTCTATAGAGATTCCTTTTCTCTTCCAGTTTCGCGACCTTCCAGTCATGAGTAGGTAGGGATGGGTTCGATAGCTGGATAATTTCGAGGATCTCTTCCTCACGGGCCGGGTTTGTCGGGATCCATGTGTGTGCCCTAGGTCGGCATGGGATATCCTCCTTAGCAACAACCTCGAGCCTCGCACCTGGCCAGACTTCTTTTACCTTACTAACAGCTAGCTTATACAGATCACACGATCTCTGATCATCACAAACGATAAGTTTAACATGGCCTTGATGCCATCCTCCATCGCTTGTGAACGGTGGTGGACCTGGGTTTTCCTTCATTATACTCAAGAAGCAACCCGAGAGCTTCGATTTTACCAACCGCCATTGATCAGGAGTGATCGTACCATCTGTATCGCTCCTGTTGCTTACCGCAACTACGATTTTGTCTTTCAGAACATCACTGAAAGACATACCACCACTAATGGGAACGCAGGGAGTGCTGATGTTGTGCACTTTTTGTTTTTTGGATTCCGCGGGGGTCTCCTCAGCAGACCTTTGCCGCTTCGACGTTAAGTCTCCACTGGCCTAGTTGTGTTTGGCTAGGAAACTTTTAGCCCACATAATTTTGCCGTTATGCTTCGAGGTTCCTCTGGCATTCAGCTTCTCGCCAAATACCTTCAGAATCCTCTTGGCATTCCGCATCTCCTTATAGAGGGCTCCCGAGGGTGCAGGCTTTCGTCTGCGCCCACGAGGACCCCCTGAAGGGGTAGCACTCCCTCCACCGGCAGAGGGGCCGTGATCCACGACCTTCCCGCCACTGAAGTGAGGCTTAATATTGGCGTCATTGACACCCGAAAGAGGTATTTCTACCTTTCTCTCACTACCTTTGCGTTCAGCTACTTTACCATGACAAGTCACAGTCCCGCTACCGTCACGCAAGGCAGGAGGATCAACAGACGACTTTTCAGCCGCACTGCTTGCCGATCTTCGAAAAGAATCGGGCTTCCCACCATCAACATCCTTTGTTTTGTTTTGTTTTTTATTCATTTTTGAACCCACGAGTATCGGAGAAAGGGTGGTCCATTTGCACAGAGATCCGTATATGCAAATAAGGCTGGTTAATCCTTTCTATAAGGAATGAATTAAAAAATAGTTTTCGATAGTGAATTCTATTAAAATGAAAAAATAAATACCTAAAGAAAACTTAAATAAAAAAATATCACTTCATGTTGTTCGTACTTAACTAAGCTCTAACTAGATACTAAAACGAATTTGATAAATCAATAAAAAAGAATTAATTTTAAAGTTACAAAACATAGGAACGAGAGAAACTTGTATGTAAACAAATCTTCAAATGTAACTTATGCCTCTTTGAACATTTTCTTAGATCTTTGTTCTTCCAACAAGAGCATTTTTTGTTTCAATTCAATTTTTTGCAATAAGAGGTCCCGCTTAATTTTTTGATGGGCTGCAGTTTGATCAACATTTTTGTTTAAAATTTCCTCTTTTCTTAAACGATAAGCGGCTTTATTTTCAAATTTTTTTTTCAAAAGATCATTTTTATTTTTTTGGATATCACAAAGCTTTTCAGTTGCTCGGTAATTCCTTTTCAAAGATGAATTCAATTCGTCAAACTCCTTAATTTTTTCATTGTGAAATCGTTGATTCATTTGAATTTGTACTTCTAACAAGCTGTGCGTTTTGGATAAAGTGCTCTTTTGAGATGGCTCCACGTATATATTTTCGTTGCGATGGGTGGGTTGAACAATATGGGAACTTTCATTGGTTGCTGCATTTTCTGTGGAAATCCATTCTGGTGATGTAGTGTTTTCGGTGTGGACACTGCCACTGTGTCGACTCTTTTTTGGTCCGGTCAGATCATTATTAATTGGAGAATTGGAGCTTATTTCGATATCATCTATAAATTGACCTTTTGTTGAAAGAACGGGCTGTTTCAGAATCGCAAATCTCTATATTTTCAATTTCTAGGTTTCCGGAGTTAAAAGGATCGTATAGCAATGAGTGTGAAGCTTGATCTTGTTTCTTAGGTTGGTTCCTTGTTCGTTGATTTCCATTCACACAAGATGTAAGTGGCATAGAAAAATTGTTTTTCTCTTTGATCCCAAATGTTTTTCAATACCATTGACCGCCTTTTCCATTGCTGTAATTCTGACCACTGTTTCTTCTAAGGGTGTAAGATATAACTGATGGTATTCTCCACCACCAGTTGTAGCTATTTCCTTTTTGTGTTGTATAAGCTTCTTTTTAATGAAGACTTTGTAGTCCGACCACACCTGCAAATATATTTTTAAAAAATCAGCATTACCATCATATACTGCAATTTCGGAGCCAATTGTTTACTTTTTTCCACCCAGTCACATCTCTCTACGGAAGCCCTAAGGCATTTAAATCGTTTGTGAGATCTTCCCACAATTTGTCCACATGCTCGGCCCTGTTATCTGTCTTCATCCATCCTCTTCCTAGGTCAGAATATTTCTCCATAAATGCAACTAACATCGCATATTGTTGTTGTGTGGTATGCTTACCCCTAACATAAATTAATTTTTTTTAATAAAAATATGTTGAACTGATAAATATTTTAATAAAAAAGCAATAAATACTTACATTGTTGATCCACCGAATCTATTTCCGTCAACAAAAAGATAACCGAATTGAAAACGTCGAATTCTTGTCGTTTTGCAGATCCGTTAGTTTTTTAGAACACCATTAAATTAAATACCTAAGACGATTAGTATGGATATTTGGATTACTATGGGATACGATGATGACATCACTTCCCATTGTGTCAGTATTAATTTAAATATGTGTGGTAAAAGTATTAGTCGTGTGTTTTTACTTAATAGTGTCTGTAGTGTGTAGGTTGAAGCAAGACAAGAAAATCAAAACATGCCTAAATAAAACGAAAAACCAAAGTAACATCTTCATGATGGCAAAAAGTGAGAAAGTTGGAAAACGTTTTGCAGTGTATCTGGCTTCTGGCCAACCGTAAATCGTACAGAGATGAATGATACCTTTTAGGGATCAGTACTTAATGCTGTTACAAGTAGCATTTAAATCTTTTCATCAAAAGTTTTAATGTGGAAAAGCACCCTTAAACAATATCCCGTACATTTTAAATGCACCAGATTTATGGTAAAATGCATTCTGCAATTTAAATGCACTATAGATAGTTTTATTTTTCAAGTCAAAAAAAATATATACCAATTCAATTTACCCACAAAGAAATTGAAAGAAAGTGCTTGGCTGGAATCGCATAATAACCGCACAAAACATCTAAAAAAACACGATCGATCAAACTGTTATCTTGAGGCTTTGGCATCATTGTTACTATCTGCTGTTGATATTGTCGTGCTTCTCCTGATCGTATAGGGGTAGCCAGGGGCCTATTTCTCCGCTACTACACTAGCTACATCACTTACATCATACAACAACATTCTACAACTGTATCAACTACAGTTTGCTGTTCCAAAACTACAACTGGAAGTGTTGTATGATGCAGCTCGTTGATGTAGTGGATGTGTTATTTGTTGTATGATGTAGCTCGTTGATGCAGTGGATGTGATTTCATTTGACATTTGTGTTTTGTTGGTTAAGCCTTTTGCAATTTGGATTTTGGAATAATAAAAGTAAATTAATAATAAATGGAGTTCGATATAAATATTTTCGACGATGATTTTGAATTTAATATACGTGTTGAAAGAAGACCAAAAATATATTTACAACGAATCAATTTTAATTTGGACGACCCTTATTTTCTTGAAAAATTCAGAATGCCGAAAATTTGTATTGAATTTTTGGTTGAACGCTTGGGAGCATTCATTGCCCATCCAATTAATTGCAACCAATTTACTTTGTCCCCGCTGCAACAGATTTTGGTAACACTCCATTGGCTTGGAAGTGGAGGCCAATATCATGGTATCGGTAATATGCATGGTGTCTCATGACAAATCATGCAATGTTTGAATTTATAACGTTTAAATTTAAAATAAAAATACTTACGCTGTTGAATTTCCTTTTATAGCTGGCCATAATTTAATATTGATAGTTTTTTAATATGCTTTTACATCAATAACATCAAAAATTTTTGATGTGAAAATGTAGCAAGAATTTACAGTTATTTAAAGTACAAAAATGTAGTATCAAAAGCTGTGAAACAGAATCATACATTTTTCCAATATTTCCAGTTAATTCTCCATAGATAAATTGATGTACTACAACTGAAAAACCGATGTATGTTTGAAACAGAAATGATGTAATACAACTTTTATTCTGCTACATTGTAGTTGATGTAGTAGCGGAGAAATAGGCCCCAGATATACAAATATACTTTGTAAATGATGTGATAACATTTTACTTAAATCACTGGGCATCGGATCGGTACAGAAGAAATCATCATAGAGGGCAGTATCGGCATCTATTCGTTTCTTTGTTTCCAATTCTAAAAGCTTATCTATCCAATCGCATCCATGTGAATCCTTTACATATGGACATTGTATATAAAACTTATAGTATTATCACCACGATGATTTTTGAGTTGTGTGCTGTGGTCGTCTGAGGGCGCACTTGTATATACACAGAAACAGCAACCAGAAAATTAGTATGTGCTGTGATCGCCAGGGGGCCGACGACGTGTGGAACGTGCTGATGATAGTACTATCTAAATTCATCTACAATGCATATGGATGCATTTACATTTCGATCGCCCAACAAGATTTCTTGGGGACGATACCAAAGAGTGTTCGATTTGTGTTCGTTCTTTGGAATGCTAAATCCACCCGCCAGACCAAAATCAGCGAGTTCGAAGATAATATACATACATACTTTGTTATGTAAACATTTGCAGCTTTCATATCGCAATGTAATATCTAAAATTATTGAAACAAATTTTATCATTTTTATTATGCAGGTGCAGGCATATGTCAGAACCTACCTTGGTACTGTGAATGTAATACAATCCATTCAAAAGCTGTTGCATGACTTTCTTGATTTCTCACAGACTGAATAGAATGTGGAGCTATATTGGTTATAATGAGTCGCCTTTGTTCTGCAGATTTCTATAACAATGATGACATCCTTGTGTTTTAGGAGTGGCAAAATACGGATTTCACGTGATGCAGTAATGGGAAACTAGAAAACAGATATAATATTAATAGGAACACCATCATGAGTTATTTTTACAATATACTTACACCCTCTTTTTCATTGCGTTGCTCTTCTTTTCCCTAGCTTTAAACACTTCACTTAGGAATATAAGTTACAGTAAATTTTTATTCTGACTCTAGTTGTAGAATATTTAAGCACCTACCCAAATGTTCCTTGGTCAATTTTGGCAATCTTTTCGTATTTTCCAGATTCATTGCAATAAAGAATATAATAATCTTCTATTCAATTTTGTTTTTCGACCAGAGTTAGTTTTGATGATTGTAGATGATCTTCTCGGCCAAATGAAAACATTTTTTTCACTTCATTATAATCAATATTATTTTTTTTAAATTTAAAAACAAATTATTCACTTCATTATTTATAAAAACTGAAAACTTTAATTGATTGGAAATTGATGTACCTACGCAATAATTCGGAATAATAAGAATTATCAAATTTTTTTCTACTTTTTTGAACTGTCACCAAAACATCAAAACTGGGTTAAAATCGGCGCTTACTTACTATCGACATTTAGAACGAGCTTATATTTTTTGATTGAATTCAGTTTTTTTTAGCGTATACAATAATAAAATTATAGAATTTGCATGCCAAAAGCCACAAAAGGTTATATTTAGACCAATATACACTGAAAGTGAGTCGAAACAAGTATTTTTACACAAAAAAGTATATTTGTTTTCAATTTTTGAATTCAACGGATTTTTTTTTTTTTTTTTAAAAGTGAACAAACCTAAAATTGGACTGAGAAATCTGGTCTATTTGAGCTTAAGAAACAACTAATACATCCATAGATGCTCCATCCCATAAGAAATGCACTGGAAAACTCACACACTCAC
This sequence comes from Syrphus vitripennis, assembly GCA_958431115.1. Lineage (NCBI taxonomy): Eukaryota > Metazoa > Arthropoda > Insecta > Diptera > Syrphidae > Syrphus > Syrphus vitripennis. The sequence goes on along the minus strand of OY288109.1, from coordinate 62,694,805 downwards.
ACCTCTGTTGCCTTAATCCTCTCAGTACAGCTGAAAGAGAACGAACCCCCTGAGTCGGTTCTCTAGGTAAGTAATTTCTCTTTGAGTTGGACTATGAATATGCCCCAAAGAAATTTGCAGCTCTGTTTAGTAAAAAACGGAATTTTACTACAATTTTAGTAGTATTGCCCGTCAATCCATTGATATTCAATCCATTTTTTGACAGATAGAAAAAAACAACTTAGTCAAAGAGTCAGCTTTTTTTAAAGTTTGAGCTCCAGTTTATCTTTTGAACCCGGGCCTAATCTAATCTAATTGTCTATGAATAACATAAACTATAGGTTAGTTTAGAAGAGCCAAAGAAACAACTTGTTAGACGACTATGAATATGCCCCTATATCTTTTATCAAATACATTTATTGTGGTATTGATTTAAACTATTGGGGACCTTTTGCCAATTTTTCAAGAGTAGGTTTTACGTGGCAAAGTTATCTTGTATCTTTGTCAGGCGAAACCTGTCCTAAAGATTGGCAAATGCTCCTCTATCCGCAATAAGTAAAGGAACACTCTCTATATGTACAGTCATGTTTTTAGAGCCCGTTACTCAAAAGTTTTTTTCCTTCTTTTAACCTTCTTTACAAGTTCTAGTAGTGAGAAATATTTAATCGGAAACACTCTGAATTTGTTAATATAGGAGAATAAACTCAACAGTGAGACATTCCGAATGACTCCAACTTGCAAAATCACGTCATGTTAGAAATTCAAATCTAGACAAAATTTCAACTTCTAACGAATTTGATAATCTGTCAGATTCCATTCAAAGAATTGTTTCCCTTTATCCTCACACTGAAATCGTCATTGCGGGCGATTTCAACGTACACAATTCTTCCTGCCTTCGCTTTTCGGGTCAGACAACACCCGAAGGAAGGTATGTTAAGATATTTCTTTGTATATATAAACTATAGTACTCTCATGGTGGAAGTCGAATGGGGCTACATCTAAAGTATGCCGGCAACACTTACTCTTTTTTTTTGCGGAGAGCTTGTGGAGGTTTTAATCGATATTCATTGATATTTTTTGGATGCAATAAAAACTAGTCTTCTCTTGCCCCTACCACCAATTTCCGACGATTAAAGACTCCCAAAATGCAAAGACATTTTGCAGCGCCACCACAATGGTCAGGGCAACCCTAAAAGAACTCGCCATGATAGTACTATACTTTTCATATACAAAGGATCTTTTAATCGATAACAAATTAAACTCGAATTCCCACACTAATCTAGTAAAAAATTATCTCCTCAAAGCCACTTATGTATTCTACAATTTAATGAAATACTTACTATTCCAAAAAGTTATTGCAAACTTTTTATTATGGCTTTGTCCAATCTAAGATTCAGTATGGACTTGTTTGCTAGGGAGAAACTAATGTCGTTTTCAATTGGCAATCCGGAATTGGCTTTAGATTCGGAATCCCAATTGAACAGTTTTTTTCGATTCTGAAAAATTTGAAGTTTGGTGTGACTGTATTAGTATTCCAACAATCACTTTACAGTTCGCACAATTTGTAAATTAAAAAAATTATGACATTTATCAAGTGTGACATTTAAATCTTTGAATGTGTGAGTGATTCTGTTTTTGATTCTGATTTCAAATCCAGAAGAGAAATTCTCTTTTTTTTAGAATCAGAATTGTAACTTTTGGCCAATTGAACGCATTCAGAATGCTTTTTTCTGCTTCCAGATTGCCAATTGAAAACGACATAATAATTGTCATATTCAACCCTTATTGGTATCTCAAAAACATATTCTTAGAATAATCCGGAAAAAGAGACGACATGAGCATAGTTTTCCACTTTTTGTTGCTTCAAATATACTTCCTATAAAGCATCTTTACTTTTACAGGGTCTTAAAAATTTTCTTCTTTAGAAGCGGGAATCTACTTAATCAAGGCTCAATAGAGCATGGTTTGCGAAGTTATGAAAGAAGACTTGCTTTAATACCTAATCACAATACTCACAGATTCTAAAGCTTTTTTACAGCATTAGCACCTCGGCTTTTTAACAAACTACCTGTGCAGTTAGCCTTGGGGTGCGCAACTGGATGACGTCGGCTCAAGACCGGCATAGGTGGAGAGACTTGTTGAAGGAGGCCAGGACCGGACCCCGGTTGTCGAGCCGATGATGATGATGACCTGTGCAGTTAAGATATATCGATAATATCCAAACTTTTGTTCGAGAGGTTAAAAAATGGTTCAATAACATCTTAAGATTGGTAGTCTATTTTTTTCTTACTTTTCCTTTTCACATATTCTTTTCATTTTTACTGTTTACCCCACAACATAACTTTATAGCAACTAATGAATCATTGTCTTTTTTTTCTCTAACTCGGTACTTTCGACACTAGACTACAGAATGTACCTATCTCTACTTATTTTTGTTTTATTTGATTCTATGAAAAACACTTATCTTTGTATGCTTCATAATTTTATTTTTAGAATAAATATGTAAATATGAACTTCTATTTAAGAATAACTTAAAGTAAATGAATCATATGTAAATATAAAAAAATAAAAAAAAAAATAAAATCTTTGCTGAGTTAAACTATCGAACTCAGCTTTTCGACGTTGGATTTGCAATTACCTTTCGGACCGCTCAATATTAGATAGTTTCAAGTCTGATACCCATAAAATAAATGCTGACGTGCCCCAGGGCTCCGTTTTGTCTCCGAATCTCTTCTTAATATTCATTAATGATATTTTGTCTGAAATTACTCTCAGCTTTTCATATTGGTTTCTAGATTCACATCCTTATTATTCGGAAGTGGAACTTCAACGGCAGCGTATGATTAGCTCATTAAATTCTAATCTCGGCAGCATTGTAAAATGGGGAACTAAAAATCGTGTAGAATTTAATGCTTTGAAATCTCAATGCTGTCTTCTGTCGTTAAAGCGGAACCCACCCCCCTTGTCACTGTCCATGGGTGGCACTTGCATCGAGGAAACTGAAAGCCTATCAGTTCTCGGAACGTGCATCACAAACCACCTTCAGTGGAATGAGCACATATTCGATGTCGCCCCTTAAGCGGCCTCACTCTAGCTTTTAATAAATATAACAAATATTATAATAATGAAAATAATAAACAATAAAGAAATATATAAAAAAAATAAAAATTAAAAAACGTTAAAGTTTTTTTTTACTTAACCGTGGCAACGGCATACATAATTGGCGCAGTCGGTAAACGCACGAAAAAGTGTATATTTCGTAAAAACAATTCGATTAAGAATTTTTTGTGAACAACAACAACAACTTTAAGGCACTACCACCAATTGTTTTTACGAATTAATTTTATATTAATTCGTTTATATTTTTATTTTTGGCCGGAGTTATAGCTATTTCATGCTTGCCAGACAATCATCAGACTCCTTTTAGTGGCGCTGAGCTTTAATCCAATTTTATTTGAAGAACACTTGTAGGATTCGAACCCACGCATATCAGATTTGCTCAGTCTTTGTAGTCATGTGCTCTTACGCACTACACCACTGCAGACCACTGATGCTACGTGTCCAGAAGTCGTACTTGTTCATCAAATGCATTTGGAGTCACAGCATTTTTACAAACGCCTTAAAGTATGTTATCTTGTTCCGCCTCCATTTTTTCTCCATACCTTACTTCGATAGACTACAGATCGTAGTCTGTATCAAAGGGGGGAGAGTTACGGAAGAGTTTGGCGCTGGCCACAGTTTATTCTTATTACTTTATTATTTTTATTGTACTATTTTGTACATAGAATGTCAGTTTATTAGACTTAACCATTCTTCCGTCAATTGCATTGAATTTTTTGTGAACAACAACAACAACTTTAAGGCACTACCACCAATTGTTTTTACGAATTAATTTTATATTAATTCGTTTATATTTTTATTTTTGGCCGGAGTTATAGCTATTTCATGCTTGCCAGACAATCATCAGACTCCTTTTAGTGGCGCTGAGCTTTAATCCAATTTTATTTGAAGAACACTTGTAGGATTCGAACCCACGCATATCAGATTTGCTCAGTCTTTGTAGTCATGTGCTCTTACGCACTACACCACTGCAGACCACTGATGCTACGTGTCCAGAAGTCGTACTTGTTCATCAAATGTTGTTCACAAAAAATTCAATGCAATTGACGGAAGAATGGTTAAGTCTAATAAACTGACATTCTATGTACAAAATAGTACAATAAAAATAATAAAGATTAAGAATTATAAAACGAAAAAGTGTATATTCCGTAAAAACAGTTCGATTAAGAATTATAAACAAAAACACAAAATCATAGATACAGTGCGAATATTATACAGAACAAACAAAGAAATTAGTAACACGAAAAGTAACGTTCTAATAAGAACAATCGAATGCGAGTTGAAAAGTGAACAGTTATCTGAAAAATCAAGAAAAAAAAGTAACAAATTTAAGAAGTGAACATTTAACAAAAACAAAAAGAACCCTAAAGGAAAGAAGGAAACTGGAGGATTCACTAAACGAGCTATTTGAAAAATTATCCATCAACATGTCGACAGAAAACAACAACAACACAGGAGTAAGCACCTTATTATCTTTAAATTTAGATCCTATTAAATATCTCAATAGCATCCCCACTTACAATGCGAACCTAGAAAATTTGAATAGTTTTGTAGAATTATTAGATAGAGTACAACCTTCCCTAGCAAAATTCGATTCAAATAGCTAATTTGTATTCCTAGATATAATAAAAAGTAGACTCGTAGGAAAAGCTCGGGAGGCCATAGAAATTAATAACGGGGCCACGAGTTGGCCACGACATAAAAAATTTTTTTTATCAATACCTACTTCGGCGACAAAAAATCGGCAGAGCAACTATATGATGAGTTGAGAAGCACACAATTTATTGATAGTTGTAAAATTTTGTACGATAGGATAAAAGTAGCTTTGAGGCGTTTAAATAATAAAACGAGGTTAGACAAGGGCATCATGGCCGCCGCCGTCGAAACCAAACGAAATTGCGAAATGGCATTACACTTATTCACAAACAAAATACCAGAGCCCATGAAAGGGATTCTTACGTGTAGACAGCCCAAAACCCTAGAAGAAGCAATAGACATCCTCCATGAGGCAGGCTATGCATATGATAGGAACAACATCCCAAGAAAATATCGAAGTAATAATACAGCGCAACATAGGGATAATTTTAATAGCAACAGTTTTAATTATAGACGCAACCCCTTTAACTATACTAATAGACCTACACAGTTCAGAAACTCCGGTTCTGGACAAACTAAAAACAGTAATAATTATGACAATAAAGACTCAGCACAATACAGGAATACCCAAAATAATAATTCAGGGCAATACAGAAATTTTAACACTAACTCAGGGCAATTTAGACAATTCAATAATAATTCGGGGCAGTACAGAAATTTTAACACTAACTCAGGGCAATTTAGACAATTCAATAATAATTCAGGACAGTTCAGGTATACACCGGTAGAACAAATGGATACGTTTTCCGCATCCTACCAAAGAGAAGTTTATACTCTCAACGACCTGCCGAGTTTTCAGTTATAATAGTTATAAGAACAAAAAACAGTAAATTTACATTAAGGATACTAAATGACACAGGGTCAGAAACTAGTATCCTTAATCCAGGGTTATGCCACCCAAAATGGCAAGCACAGTTAGAAAGACCAATTGAAATCAAAACAGCGGGTACACCAATATACGCGTACAGCAAAGTTAAAATTCCATTATTTAAGGAATTCGGCATGTTGAACAAAACTGCTGAATTTCTGGAACATAAATTTCACGATTGCAACGATGGCAATAACATTTTAATCCCAATCAAAGCTGTTCTCGATTTTAAGAATAAACAATTAATAATAAAGGAAACGAAAATTCCAATCTTCTACAATGGATCTCGATCAAATAAGGGTTAAACACCTCAACGAAGAAGAGAGAAAAGGAATTTTGGACCTTGTTTCCAGAAATGCTTCCATTTTCTATCAAGAAGGAAGCGACCTCTCATTCACCAATGCGATTAAGCACCGAATAAGGACAGTGAATGAGATACCAATCTATACCAAAACGTATAGATACCCTAAAGGTGCACAAAACCGAAGTTAAAAAACGAATAGCCGATATGCTGAAACAAGGCATTATAGGGCACAGTAACTCACCATATTCAGCACCTATCTGGGTGGTCCCAAAAAAAAATGGATGCGTAAAATGAAAAAAAGTGGAGGATAGTAATCAAAAAATTAATGACGTTACAATAGACGACAAATTCTCAATGCGTAATATGGATGAAATACTTGACAAACTGGGCAGAGCTCAGTACTTCACGACGCTGGATTTAGCGAAAGAATTTCACCAAATTGAAATTGTGGAGGAAGATGTACAAAAAACAACATTTTCTTCCGAAGATGAACATTACGAGTTTGTTCGTATGCCCTTGGGCTTATAAAATGCGCCCGCAACCTTTCGAAGGTTAATGAATTCCATACTAGTACATTACATTGGAACATTTTGTTGGGTATATTTAGACGATATTATTATTATCTCCACAAGTTTTGATGAACATCTGTTAGCATTAAACAAATTTTTTAGAAGATTAAAAGAAGTTAATCTAAAAATACAACTTGATAAGTGTGAATTAAAAAAAAAAAAGAAACAGAGTTCTTGGGGCATATTGTTACAACTGAGGGTATAAAACCAAAACCAAATAAAGTTGTCGCAATTAGAGAGTATAAGTTACCAAGGACTACAAAATAAAACAAAGCTTTCTTGGGTATAACCGGATAATATAGGAAGTTTATAGAAGACTATTCTAAAGTTGCTTAACCGATGACAGCGTTCTTGAAAAAGATTGCAAAAATTGATATCAACAATCAAGAATATATCGATAATTTTGAAAATCTTAAGAAACTAATAATATCAGGGGGGTCATTCCGTAATTTTCAAAACGATAATCGTCAAAACGATAATCGTCGACGATATCGTCCATTATTTGCTTCATGTAACTCATGCACTGTCGTGTCGTCAATCGCTTACAATTTTAGAACGCCTTGTACATATCAGAAACTCTCAAACTGTATTTGACTTGTCAAATTGAATAATAAATGTCAGTAAAATGTTTTTTTTTGTGCTGTTATGTGTTTGATGGCGGTAAATCAAAATTTCAACAAAATGTAAGTTATTTTATCGTATATATAATATCGTAAAGACATACTTACATATGATTTTTAAGAGAAAAGGGATTTGATTTGTCTCTTAATTGTCGTATTCGTATTAATTGTCTTTTTTTCCAATTTTCAATTTCATTTTCACTATTTAAAATAAGAAAATTTGAGCGCCGAAAAATTTTCACTTTCATTTGTCAATAGATAACATAAAAAAAAAAACAAATGTCAAATTACAGTGGGAACTCAATTACTCAACTACAGTCACCTACAAGCTACAAACTTCAAAATTAATGCAAGACGATACCTATTTAGCTATCGTCCAAACGCTATCGTTTTGACGATATCGTTTAGACGATTATCGTCTTACGTGAAGCAAATAGAGGAAGCACTATCGTTCAAACGATATCGTCTGACGATAATCGAGTTACGGAATGACCCCCCAGTAATGATCACCACAGTTATCTTGCACGATGTCAAGATGGGGATCAGCTAAGGTCAGGTTGAATTGCTGTGGTTTCCTACTCCTCAATAGTAGCAATCCTTAGCAATGCAATTTGACCATAGATACGGGGTCCCTAATTTCAGTGATGGTGTGAGCGTTTTACATAATCCGTGCCGAAGAATGAAAGACTGGGGGTAAACCAGTCGCGAACGAGCTCATTCGGATGCCTTGGCAGGGTCCGTCTTACTTTCTGCCTTACCCCGGTATATCGGCTCTACCGGGGCTGACCTTTCCTTTCCGACCTACTCGTGGGACCAAAATACATACAACAGACAAAATGGACGATTTAGACAAGACGAACGTAGTACCATCCACTGACTCGGAGGATGAACTCCTGGCTTCCAGTCAGGAGACTTTAAAAGGGAGCTCATATAGCGCTGGTAGTTCCAGCACTTGTGAGCAACCTAAAAACTCAGGAAGTATAGGCAGTGCTAGTCATAGCACCCCTGTACTTGCTAAACCGTATATAAAACCAAAACCCTCTAGTAGCAGTGCAACTCGGGGAACAAAAAGCCATCAGAAGGCGTTCTCAAGAACCGCTTCAAGACGGCCTCCTTCATTCTTGCCAAGATTGCCAAGAATGAGGAGACCGGACTGATTCATGAGAAGGACGCTCAAGATAAAATAAAGTACCAGAAGGTTGTTGATGAATATAACAACCTTCTGGCCAACCGTGAAAAGGCCTCCAAGCGAAATAGGTCTCAGGAAGAGACCTTACCTACTCAGAAAAAGGGTAAAGCCGGGTAAGGCGCCATCTTCTGGAGCAGGGCAACTGCGTACTCTTAGTGAGGTTGTCAGGGACGACCTCCAAGTAGCAGTTGTGGATGAGCTCTCCACAAACAGCAAAGGTCTCCTGAGTGTGTGGAACTCTATCGAGGGCAAGCTCTCGGAGATGGTGTTTTCTTATACCATATCAAACAGTGAGGGTCCCTACCCTAGTTTTGACTCTGGCGAGATGCTCAGGGAGTATAGGTGGTATCAAGTGTGCGGACAGGTTTTCTAGGGATTTCCTTAGTAAAAACATTGCTAAGGTTAGCAATGACTGGGAGGGCTTGAAGCTCAAGCTTATCCCAGCTAAGGACATCCCTAGACAACCAAAGGCCCGCATTTGGTTGCCGCTCATGAGCATAAAGCCAAGCGGACAGGAGCTGATCCCATGCACGATTGGGCTGTGGTAAAGGCAGAGGAACCGCAGAAGACCAGCGTCTCTTACCTTCTGAGGATCAGCGAAGAAAGTCTAGGGGCTCTCGAAAAGGCCGATTATAAGCTTAGTTTTGGAATAAGGAATGCCAAAATTAAAGTTCTGCAGAGTCAGGGAGCAGACACCGACAAAGCTGATGACAACGTTGAGGTTGACGATGTCATTGGTGGAGTCGAGGTCCCCAGTGAGATGCCGGGCCCTAGCTCTGCAAATAAAGAAAATTAAAAAACGCGCTGAAGGTCATCCAGATTAATCTGAAGCACTCTAAATGTGCTTCAGATAATCTGAGAGTTTTCCTAAGGGAGGAAAACTTCGACATTGGCGTTATCCAAGAACCGTGGATAAATGGCCTCAAGGTGCGAGGTCTACAAGACAACCAATACGACCTCTTTTACAAGACCGTAGATCATGACCAAGGTAATCCAAGAACGTGTATTTTAGCTAAGAAACATTTAAAAGGTTTTTTATGTCCTAATTTTAACACTCCCGATCGGACAGTTGTCAGATTCGAAGATAAAAATACGCAAGGTTTGCTGGTGGCCTCTCTTTATTCCGCCCACAATTCAAGATCACCACCGGAGGAGGTGAGCAAAGTTACATCCGAAGCCAAGTTCAAAAATACAAACATTCTGATTGGAGGCGACGCAAATGCTCGGCATACCCTCTGGGGAAGTTCAGAGATCAACGAACGAGGTGAGTCGCTTTTTGATTTTATTATTGAACATAATATGACCATATGTAACAGAGGCAATACTCCCACTTTCGTCTTTGCGAGCTCGGAAAACTATGACGGATGGGAGGATGTGCTTGATGTTACTCTAGTAAACAACTGTAATCTATTAGTGGAGAATTGAAGAGTTTCCCCTTTGAATTCTTTTTCTGATCACAAGTGGATTTTTTTTCAATATTAATTTCGAGTCGAAAAACCCTCCACCTTATAGAAATCCCGAAAGAACTGACTGGAAGAAGTTCAGTCAAATTGCAAATTCCAAACTGAGAAATTTACCGAATCTCACAGAATCGATAGTAGACCTTGAATCAAAGGTGAAAACCTTTGAAACTTCTATTAGTAAACCTTTTAGAGTCTCTTGCCCAGTTAAATATAGCCGTAAAACCCTTCCTTCCTGGTGGAATGAAGAACTGTCCGGCCTTAGGAAATTGACGAGGACAATTTTCAACATCTGCCACAAGCAAATTTTTTACCAACCGTATAAAGACTCTCTTAAAGTCTACAAGCGAGCCCTATCATTAGCCAAAAGACAAGGGTGAAGAGAATACTGTCAATCAATCGAAGACATAAAGGACTCCGCAAGGCTCAGCAAAGTTTTATCGAAGGAACACTGTAATCCTTCATTTCTAAAAAAGCCTGATGGATCCTGGACAGCCTCTTCAGCCGAATCTCTAGAGTTACTAATGAGGACGCACTTCCCGGATTGCGAGACTGATAACCCCGAAACGCTTGGAACTACAGAGCTAAGCGTAGCCCATGTAGAGTAAGTACTCGTAAATTCTGTTATAACGAGAGAAAATATTTCTTGGGCCATTAATACTTTTTCTCCATATAAATCCCCAGGCATGGATGGAATACTGCCGGTTATGCTTCAAAAATTGCATGAAGTGGCAGTTCGATGGCTGGAACAAATTTTTAAAGGATGCCTCCTTCTCAAGCATGTACCTAAGTCGTGGAGACAGGTCAAAGTAGTTTTTATCCCAAAGGTTGGTAGGCGACCAATTAGCTTAACATCCTTTGTGCTTAAAACCTTGGAGCGCATTCTAGATTACCACATTAGAGATATCCTAGTTGGACGACCTCTTGAAAGCTCTCAGCATGCATATCTTAAGAGCAAATCTACGGAGACTGCCCTCCATGAGGTACTGCGTACTGTAGAAAAAACAATCCACTATAAAGAATTTACCCTTGCTACCTTTTTAGACATAGAAGGTGCTTTTAACAACGTTCTTACCGAATCTATAGAAGAATCGCTCGTCAAATTCGGTGTAGAAGGCTACATTCACAATGGATTATTTCCATACTCAGCGACAGGAAGATTCGAGCCACTTTAGGCAATACAAACTCAACCAAACGCGTGAGTAGAGGAACACCCGAGGGTGGTGTCCTTTCACCTCTTCTATGGCTTCTGGTCATGGATGCAATTCTCGTGAAATTGAAGAGATGTGGAGTGAAGGCGATTTGGTGCTATTGGTGTCAGGAAAGTACATCCCTGTGATTAGTGAGATCACGGAGATGGCTTTGAAGAAAGTTAGCTACTGGGCCACTAGTTGTGGACTAGGAGTTAATCAAAGTAAAACTGAACTGATGCTCTTTACCACCAAAACTAAAGTACCTCCCTTCACGCCACTTCGACTCAACGGTCAAATTCTAACATTGTCTTCCAGTGCAAAATATTTGCGAGTTATACTCGACCCTAAATTGAACTGGAAAATAAATATTGAAGAACGGGTAAAGAAGGCCTGTATTGCCTTCTACGCCTGCAGGAAAACTTTCGGCAAGAAGTGGGGACTTCAGTCGAAGATGATTCTGTGGACGTACACAGCCGTAGTACGACCAATCTTAGCATATGGTTCGATTGTGTGGTGGCCTTGATAAACTAAGGAAGTTACAGAGAACAGCTAGTGTTTGCACCACAGGGGCCATGCGTAGATGCCGCTCGACCTCTTCATTAAATATACAGTTTCTTGCAGCGCGTTTAGGCTGAAGGAATCAAACAGCTGGTTGTGAAAACCATACGGTCACAGCTACTTATTGAAACTAATTCCCTCAGATATTATCTCGGTAAACACTGACTACTGCACTCCTACTTTGAACCTAAGTAAGGGCTTTAATGTTACTTTCCCCTCCAGAAAAGACTGGGAAGATGACATAGTGACGATAGGTTTCGACACAACCATCTTTACTGACGGCTCAAAGATGGAATGTGATGTTGGTTTTGGGATCTTCTCTGAGTCCGTAAAAGTAGCTAAATCCTTTAGGCTCCCTGACTTTGCTAGCGTTTTTCAGGCTGAACTGCTGGCAATAAGGGAGGCATGTAAGACACTTAAACAAAGCCCAAACCAAAACCGAAATGCGGCTATCGTCACAGACAGTCAGGCAGCTATCAAAGCCATTAACTATGCCACATCTTCATCAAAATTGGTCCAGCAATGTCGCGATGAGCTTGCGAGCCTGAATATAAATCTCGTTGTCACCCTGATATGGGTTCCGGGCCATAGTGGTATCGAGGGAAATGAACGAACAGACGAGCCAGCCAGGCAAGGATCGGCCCTTCATAGCTCACTTGCGGAAATGGTTAACATTCCTCTTGGTGGTATGAAGGGGAAAATCTTTTCTATCTATCAAACTGAAGCAAATCGAAGGTGGAGCAATTTAACCAACTGCATTATATCTAGGAAGATATGGCCCACCTATAATAAAACCCGTACAAACGATCTTCTATGCAGGCCCAGGCAAGACATAGCCAGGCTTGTTGCGGTGTGTACCGGACATTGGCCTATAGGAGTTCATGCAGAGAAGTTGGGCATTTCTTACAACACGTTTTGTCGTAGTTGTAGAGACGGTGTAGGGAAACGGTAATTCATTTTCTCTGCAAATGTCCTGCTCTGGCAAACATTTGGAAATCCTTTGGAAAAGCATTCTTTCACGAACTGAACGAGCTATCTGAGACAAAGATCAGAGATCTAATCTTTTTTCTTAACGCGACAAAATGGCTCTAACATAATCCGCTGTGAAGCTCCTCTATAAATGTTTGCCTTTTAATCATAGGTCAAACGAGTTATGGTATCAAAACGGCGCACTACAGCGCTAATTGGATTTTCAGGCTGGGTTGCCTTGATTATCGCCATTTCTACCTACCTACCTACCCTGATTTCAATAAAAAGTTTGTTTTGACTACAGACGCCTCAAACTTTGCGTTGGGTGCTGTACAGTGTACTCTCACAAGATAGCCACCCATTGTGCTACGCGAGCCGAACGCTTAACAAACCCGAAACTAAGTACTTCACCATAGAGAAAGAATTATTGGCAATAGTATGGGCTACAAAATACTTCAGACCTTATCTCTATTAAAGGAAGTTCACAGTTCGAACGGACCATCGTCCTCTTGTTTGGTGGTCGTTGTCAGAGTCATCGACCACAGCAAAAGCAGTGCCATGATGATTTTTTGAGGCGTCGCGTCAGTGAAAATAAAAGTCCAATTATTATTTTTGTAGAAGGACATTTTCTCCAAAAAATGGGATTTGTAGACATCGTTGTTGGTTGAGATCTTAGGAAGCGATATGAGATCAGTGATAAATAGAATTTTTCGAAAAAGCCATGGGGGATTAGAGTTGAAGTGGAGTGGTATGCCAATTTTTTCAGCAGATGCAAGCACATTGTTGATGGTGGATGGACATTTGGGAATCTTCTTCCGAAGAGAACATAGTTTAGCAGCAGGTATAATAGGAGATTTGTTAGACCCACTTATTTTATAAATGTAAGAAGGGCATTGAGGTAGTCATATCATTCTTCAATTGAAGGAAGGCCGGATTCGGTGAGCAGGTTCAAGATTGGAGTTGTCCTGAAGGCTCTTAAGGCTAGTCTGATTGAAGCGTGGTATTCTGGTTTTAGTTGTTGGAGAGAAGTTTTTGAACATTTGCCGTATATTGTCAATCCATAATCAAGTTTCGATACGATAATTGATTTTATAATTCTAATTATAGAGTTTACATGAGAACAACTGGTTTTACATGACAGATATTTAATAATGTTAACCCTGGAAGATAGGCTTTTTTAGTTGGATACAATGTTGCTTAAAACTGAATTTATTATCAAATATGATACCTAAAATACTCAGATATTCGACATTACAAATGTTTATATTATTGAAATGGAGAATTATTTTTTTAGAACAACTAGTTTTTCTACATATATGTAAAATGTTACTCTTGCTAAACGAAATGATAGAACCCGAATGGTTGCACCAATTGTCAATATCAGTTAGTATATTAGGAAATATCACACTTAAATAATTAATATCTTTGCATTTTGACAATAACAATAGGTCATCGGCATACATAGAGTAGCGCACAGATTGGTATTTGAACAGAATGTCACTTATATTATTAAAAGCTATAATGAAAATAACAACGGAAAGTGGAGATCCTTGGGGGTTCCCATTGCTTAAATTTTTAAGTTGGAGTAGACATTATTGACTCTTGTGCGGAACTTCCTGTTTGTAAGAAATGATTTAATGTAATTAAACATTATTGGTCCAATTTTCCATCTCACTAGCTTATTCAAAAACTAGCCTGTCAAAAGCCTTTTCAAAGTCAATTGACAAGATAAATACATGATTTTTAGTTGATAGGGATGATGCTATATATGCATCGATGCACAGGAGTAAATCGGTTGTTCCAAGGCCGTGTTTGAAGGCAACTTGATCGTTACTTATAAAGTTGTTTTTGTTAATGAACCATTTAAGCCGTATGGCATTAATTTTCTCTAGAATTTTACCCATGCAGGGAAGTAGGGATATAGGGCGGTAGCTGTTAATTTCAAGAGGATATTTTTTTGGCTTGAGGATAGGAATAACAGTGGCACTTTTCCAAGATTGTGGAATAATGCCACAATTCAAAATATTATTATACAATGATAGAATTCGTAACTTGTGGATATTAGGACAGTTTTAAAGTATGGATTAAGATACCCGGTCGATACCAGGGGTTTTGCCTTTAATAAGATGAAGACAGTTTTCGAGTTCAATGCGACTGATAGGAGAATTAATTTGGCTGAAGGAGAATAATCGTCGAGGAAAGGATAGGATTGTAAGGTAGATGTTTTGGATTCAAGGAATTCAGGAGGAAAATTATCGTCGTCTGAGTATGAAGACCATTTGTTGGCGAAGTGATTGGCAATATCTAAAGAATTAGTAATGTCGTTTTCAATTGGCAATCCGGAATTGGTTTTAGATTCGGAATCCCAATTGACCATTTTTTTTCGATTCTGAAAAATTTGAAGTTTGGTGTGACTGTATTAGTATTCCAACAATCACTTTACAGTTCGCACAATTTGTAAATTAAAAAAATTATGACATTTATCAAGTGTGACATTTAAATCTTTGAATGTGTGAGTGATTCTGTTTTTGATTCTGATTTCAAATCCAGAAGAGAAATTCTCTTTTTTTTAGAATCAGAACTGTAACTTTTGGCCAATTGAACGCATTCAGAATGCTTTTTTCTGCTTCCAGATTGCCAATTGAAAACGACATAATAATTGTCATATTCAACCCTTATTGGTATCTCAAAAACATATTCTTAGAATAATCCGGAAAAAGAGACGACATGAGCATAGTTTTCCACTTTTTGTTGCTTCAAATATACTTCCTATAAAGCATCTTTACTTTTACAGGGTCTTAAAAATTTTCTTCTTTAGAAGCGGGAATCTACTTAATCAAGGCTCAATAGAGCATGGTT
Organism: Syrphus vitripennis; assembly: GCA_958431115.1. Taxonomy (NCBI): domain Eukaryota; kingdom Metazoa; phylum Arthropoda; class Insecta; order Diptera; family Syrphidae; genus Syrphus; species Syrphus vitripennis. Next base: position 62,679,461 of record OY288109.1, on the reverse strand, counting down.
TGCGAAGTTATGAAAGAAGACTTGCTTTAATACCTAATCACAATACTCACAGATTCTAAAGCTTTTTTACAGCATTAGCACCTCGGCTTTTTAACAAACTACCTGTGCAGTTAGCCTTGGGGTGCGCAACTGGATGACGTCGGCTCAAGACCGGCATAGGTGGAGAGACTTGTTGAAGGAGGCCAGGACCGGACCCCGGTTGTCGAGCCGATGATGATGATGACCTGTGCAGTTAAGATATATCGATAATATCCAAACTTTTGTTCGAGAGGTTAAAAAATGGTTCAATAACATCTTAAGATTGGTAGTCTATTTTTTTCTTACTTTTCCTTTTCACATATTCTTTTCATTTTTACTGTTTACCCCACAACATAACTTTATAGCAACTAATGAATCATTGTCTTTTTTTTCTCTAACTCGGTACTTTCGACACTAGACTACAGAATGTACCTATCTCTACTTATTTTTGTTTTATTTGATTCTATGAAAAACACTTATCTTTGTATGCTTCATAATTTTATTTTTAGAATAAATATGTAAATATGAACTTCTATTTAAGAATAACTTAAAGTAAATGAATCATATGTAAATATAAAAAAATAAAAAAAAAAATAAAATCTTTGCTGAGTTAAACTATCGAACTCAGCTTTTCGACGTTGGATTTGCAATTACCTTTCGGACCGCTCAATATTAGATAGTTTCAAGTCTGATACCCATAAAATAAATGCTGACGTGCCCCAGGGCTCCGTTTTGTCTCCGAATCTCTTCTTAATATTCATTAATGATATTTTGTCTGAAATTACTCTCAGCTTTTCATATTGGTTTCTAGATTCACATCCTTATTATTCGGAAGTGGAACTTCAACGGCAGCGTATGATTAGCTCATTAAATTCTAATCTCGGCAGCATTGTAAAATGGGGAACTAAAAATCGTGTAGAATTTAATGCTTTGAAATCTCAATGCTGTCTTCTGTCGTTAAAGCGGAACCCACCCCCCTTGTCACTGTCCATGGGTGGCACTTGCATCGAGGAAACTGAAAGCCTATCAGTTCTCGGAACGTGCATCACAAACCACCTTCAGTGGAATGAGCACATATTCGATGTCGCCCCTTAAGCGGCCTCACTCTAGCTTTTAATAAATATAACAAATATTATAATAATGAAAATAATAAACAATAAAGAAATATATAAAAAAAATAAAAATTAAAAAACGTTAAAGTTTTTTTTTACTTAACCGTGGCAACGGCATACATAATTGGCGCAGTCGGTAAACGCACGAAAAAGTGTATATTTCGTAAAAACAATTCGATTAAGAATTATAAAACGAAAAAGTGTATATTTCGTAAAAACAGTTCGATTAAGAATTATAAACAAAAACACAAAATCATAGATACAGTGCGAATATTATACAGAACAAACAAAGAAATTAGTAACACGAAAAGTAACGTTCTAATAAGAACAATCGAAGGCGAGTTGAAAAGTGAACAGTTATCTGAAAAATCAAGAAAAAAAAGTAACAAATTTAAGAAGTGAACATTTAACAAAAACAAAAAGAACCCTAAAGGAAACTGGAGGATTCACTAAACGAGCTATTTGAAAAATTATCCATCAACATGTCGACAGAAAACAACAACAACACAGGAGTAAGCACCTTATTATCTTTAAATTTAGATCCTATTAAATATCTCAATAGCATCCCCACTTACAATGCGAACCTAGAAAATTTGAATAGTTTTGTAGAATTATTAGATAGAGTACAACCTTCCCTAGCAAAATTCGATTCAAATAGCTAATTTGTATTCCTAGATATAATAAAAAGTAGACTCGTAGGAAAAGCTCGGGAGGCCATAGAAATTAATAACGGGGCCACGAGTTGGCCACGACATAAAAAAATTTTTTTATCAATACCTACTTCGGCGACAAAAAATCGGCAGAGCAACTATATGATGAGTTGAGAAGCACACAATTTATTGATAGTTGTAAAATTTTGTACGATAGGATAAAAGTAGCTTTGAGGCGTTTAAATAATAAAACGAGGTTAGACAAGGGCATCATGGCCGCCGCCGCCGTCGAAACCAAACGAAATTGCGAAATGGCATTACACTTATTCACAAACAAAATACCAGAGCCCATGAAAGGGATTCTTACGTGTAGACAGCCCAAAACCCTAGAAGAAGCAATAGACATCCTCCATGAGGCAGGCTATGCATATGATAGGAACAACATCCCAAGAAAATATCGAAGTAATAATACAGCGCAACATAGGGATAATTTTAATAGCAACAGTTTTAATTATAGACACAACCCCTTTAACTATACTAATAGACCTACACAGTTCAGAAACTCCGGTTCTGGACAAACTAAAAACAGTAATAATTATGGCAATAAAGACTCAGCACAATACAGGAATACCCAAAATAATAATTCAGGGCAATACAGAAATCTTAACACTAACTCAGGGCAATTTAGACAATTCAATAATAATTCGGGGCAGTACAGAAATTTTAACACTAACTCAGGGCAATTTAGACAATTCAATAATAATTCAGGACAGTTCAGGTATACACCGGTAGAACAAATGGATACGTTTTCCGCATCCTACCAAAGAGAAGTTTATACTCTCAACGACCTGCCGAGTTTTCAGTTATAATAGTTATAAGAACAAAAAACAGTAAATTTACATTAAGGATACTAAATGACACAGGGTCAGAAACTAGTATCCTTAATCCAGGGTTATGCCACCCAAAATGGCAAACACAGTTAGAAAGACCAATTGAAATCAAAACAGCGGGTACACCAATATACGCGTACAGCAAAGTTAAAATTCCATTATTTAAGGAATTCGGCATGTTGAACAAAACTGCTGAATTTCTGGAACATAAATTTCACGATTGCAACGATGGCAATAACATTTTAATCCCAATCAAAGCTGTTCTCGATTTTAAGAATAAACAATTAATAATAAAGGAAACGAAAATTCCAATCTTCTACAATGGATCTCGATCAAATAAGGGTTAAACACCTCAACGAAGAAGAGAGAAAAGGAATTTTGGACCTTGTTTCCAGAAATGCTTCCATTTTCTATCAATAAGGAAGCGACCTCTCATTCACCAATGCGATTAAGCACCGAATAAGGACAGTGAATGAGATACCAATCTATACCAAAACGTATAGATACCCTAAAGGTGCACAAAACTGAAGTTAAAAAACGAATAGCCGATATGCTGAAACAAGGCATTATAGGGCACAGTAACTCACCATATTCAGCACCTATCTGGGTGGTCCCAAAAAAAAATGGATGCGTAAAATGAAAAAAAGTGGAGGATAGTAATCAAAAAATTAATGACGTTACAATAGACGACAAATTCTCAATGCGTAATATGGATGAAATACTTGACAAATTGGGCAGAGCTCAGTACTTCACGACGCTGGATTTAGCGAAAGAATTTCACCAAATTGAAATTGTGGAGGAAGATGTACAAAAAACAACATTTTCTTCCGAAGATGAACATTACGAATTTGTTCGTATGCCCTTGGGCTTATAAAATGCGCCCGCAACCTTTCGAAGGTTAATGAATTCCATACTAGTACATTACATTGGAACATTTTGTTGGGTATATTTAGACGAGATTATTATCATCTCCACAAGTTTTGATGAACATCTGTTAGCATTAAACAAATTTTTTAGAAGATTAAAAGAAGTTAATCTAAAAATACAACTTGATAAGTGTGAATTTAAAAAAAAAAGAAACAGAGTTCTTGGGGCATATTGTTACAACTGAGGGTATAAAACCAAAACCAAATAAAGTTGTCGCAATTAGAGAGTATAAATTACCAAGGACTACAAAATAAAACAAAGCTTTCTTGGGTATAACCGGATAACATAGGAAGTTTATAGAAGACTATTCTAAAGTTGCTTAACCGATGACAGCGTTCTTGAAAAAGAATGCAAAAATTGATATCAACAATCAAGAATATATCGATAATTTTGAAAATCTTAAGAAACTAATAATATCAGGGGGGTCATTCCGTAATTTTCAAAACGATAATCGTCAAAACGATAATCGTCGACGATATCGTCCATTATTTGCTTCATGTAACTCATGCACTGTCGTGTCGTCAATCGTTTACAATTTTAGAACACCTTGTACATATCAGAAACTCTCAAACTGTATTTGACTTGTCAAATTGAATAATAAATGTCAGTAAAATGTTTTTTTTTGTGCTGTTATGTGTTTGATGGCGGTAAATCAACATTTCAACAAAATGTAAGTTATTTTATCGTATATACATATAATATCGTAAAGACATACTTACATATGATTTTTAAGAGAAAAGGGATTTGATTTGTCTCTTAATTGTCGTATTCGTATTAATTGTCTTTTTTTCCAATTTTCAATTTCATTTTCACTATTTAAAATAAGAAAATTTGAGCGCCGAAAAATTTTCACTTTCATTTGTCAATAGATAACATAAAAAAAAAAAACAAATGTCAAATTACAGTGGGAACTCAATTACTCAACTACAGTCACCTACAAGCTACAAACTTCAAAATTAATGCAAGACGATACCTATTTAGCTATCGTCCAAACGCTATCGTTTTGACGATATCGTTTAGACGATTATCGTCTTACGTGAAGCAAATAGAGGAAGCACTATCGTTCAAACGATATCGTCTGACGATAATCGAGTTACGGAATGACCCCCCAGTAATGATCACCACAGTTATCTTGCACGTTGTCAAGATGGGGATCAGCTAAGGTCAGGTTGAATTGCTGTGGTTTCCTACTCCTCAATAGTAGCAATCCTTAGCAATGCAATTTGACCATAGATACGGGGTCCCTAATTTCAGTGGTGGTGTGAGCGTTTTACATAATCCGTGCCGAAGAATGAAAGACTGGGGGGTAAACCAGTCGCGAACGAGCTCATTCGGATGCCTTGGCAGGGTCCGTCTTACTTTCTGCCTTACCCCGGTATATCGGCTCTACCGGGGCTGACCTTTCCTTTCCGACCTACTCGTGGGACCAAAATACATACAACAGACAAAATGGACGATTTAGACAAGACGAACGTAGTACCATCCACTGACTCGGAGGATGAACTCCTGGCTTCCAGTCAGGAGACTTTAAAAGGGAGCTCATATAGCGCTGGTAGTTCCAGCACTTGTGAGCAACCTAAAAACTCAGGAAGTATAGGCAGTGCTAGTCATAGCACCCCTGTACTTGCTAAACCGTATATAAAACCAAAACCCTCTAGTAGCAGTGCAACTCGGGGAACAAAAAAGCCATCAGAAGGCGTTCTTCTCAAGAACCGCTTCAAAACGGCCTCCTTCATTCTTGCCAAGATTTCCAAGAATGAGGAGACCGGACTGATTCATGAGAAGGACGCTCAAGATAAAATAAAGTACCAGAAGGTTGTTGATGAATATAACAACCTTCTGGCCAACCGTGAAAAGGCCTCCAAGCGAAATAGGTCTCAGGAAGTGACCTTACCTACTCAGAAAAAGGGTAAAGCCGGGTAAGGCGCCATCTTCTGGAGCAGGGCAACTGCGTACTCTTAGTGAGGTTGTCAGGGACGACCTCCAAGTAGCAGTTGTGGATGAGCTCTCCACAAACAGCAAAGGTCTCCTGAGTGTGTGGAACTCTATCGAGGGCAAGCTCTCGGTGATGGTGTTTTCTTATACCATATCAAACAGTGAGGGTCCCTACCCTAGTTTTGACTCTGGCGAGATGCTCAGGGAGTATAGGTGGTATCAAGTGTGCGGACAGGTTTTCTAGGGATTTCCTTAGTAAAAACATTGCTAAGGTTAGCAATGACTGGGAGGGCTTGAAGCTCAAGCTTATCCCAGCTAAGGACATCCCTAGACAACCAAAGGCCCGCATTTGGTTGCCGCTCATGAGCATAAAGCCAAGCGGACAGGAGCTGATCCCATGCACGATTGGGCTGTGGTAAAGGCAGAGGAACCGCAGAAGACCAGCGTCTCTTACCTTCTGAGGATCAGCGAAGAAAGTCTAGGGGCTCTCGAAAAGGCCGATTATAAGCTTAGTTTTGGAATAAGGAATGCCAAAATTAAAGTTCTGCAGAGTCAGGGAGCAGACACCGACAAAGCTGATGACAACGTTGAGGTTGACGATGTCATTGGTGGAGTCGAGGTCCCCAGTGAGATGCCGGGCCCTAGCTCTGCAAATAAAGAAAATTAAAAAACGCGCTGAAGGTCATCCAGATTAATCTGAAGCACTCTAAATGTGCTTCAGATAATCTGAGAGTTTTCCTAAGGGAGGAAAACTTCGACATTGGCGTTATCCAAGAACCGTGGATAAATGGCCTCAAGGTGCGAGGTCTACAAGACAACCAATACGACCTCTTTTACAAGACCGTAGATCATGACCAAGGTAATCCAAGAACGTGTATTTTAGCTAAGAAACATTTAAAAGGTTTTTTATGTCCTAATTTTAACACTCCCGATCGGACAGTTGTCAGATTCGAAGATAAAAATACGCAAGGTTTGCTGGTGGCCTCTCTTTATTCCGCCCACAATTCAAGATCACCACCGGAGGAGGTGAGCAAAGTTACATCCGAAGCCAAGTTCAAAAATACAAACATTCTGATTGGAGGCGACGCAAATGCTCGGCATACCCTCTGGGGAAGTTCAGAGATCAACGAACGAGGTGAGTCGCTTTTTGATTTTATTATTGAACATAATATGACCATATGTAACAGAGGCAATACTCCCACTTTCGTCTTTGCGAGCTCGGAAAACTATGACGGATGGGAGGATGTGCTTGATGTTACTCTAGTAAACAACTGTAATCTATTAGTGGAGAATTGAAGAGTTTCCCCTTTGAATTCTTTTTCTGATCACAAGTGGATTTTTTTTCAATATTAATTTCGAGTCGAAAAACCCTCCACCTTATAGAAATCCCGAAAGAACTGACTGGAAGAAGTTCAGTCAAATTGCAAATTCCAAACTGAGAAATTTACCGAATCTCACAGAATCGATAGTAGACCTTGAATCAAAGGTGAAAACCTTTGAAACTTCTATTAGTAAACCTTTTAGAGTCTCTTGCCCAGTTAAATATAGCCGTAAAACCCTTCCTTCCTGGTGGAATGAAGAACTGTCCGGCCTTAGGAAATTGACGAGGACAATTTTCAACATCTGCCACAAGCAAATTTTTTACCAACCGTATAAAGACTCTCTTAAAGTCTACAAGCGAGCCCTATCATTAGCCAAAAGACAAGGGTGAAGAGAATACTGTCAATCAATCGAAGACAAAGATAAAGGACTCCGCAAGGCTCAGCAAAGTTTTATCGAAGGAACACTGTAATCCTTCATTTCTAAAAAAGCCTGAAAAAAAGCCTCTTCAGCCGAATCTCTAGAGTTACTAATGAGGACGCACTTCCCGGATTGCGAGACTGATAACCCCGAAACGCTTGGAACTACAGAGCTAAGCGTAGCCCATGTAGAGTAAGTACTCGTAAATTCTGTTATAACGAGAGAAAATATTTCTTGGGCCATTAATACTTTTTCTCCATATAAATCCCCAGGCATGGATGGAATACTGCCGGTTATGCTTCAAAAATTGCATGAAGTGGCAGTTCGATGGCTGGAACAAATTTTTAAAGGATGCCTCCTTCTCAAGCATGTACCTAAGTCGTGGAGACAGGTCAAAGTAGTTTTTATCCCAAAGGTTGGTAGGCGACCAATTAGCTTAACATCCTTTGTGCTTAAAACCTTGGAGCGCATTCTAGATTACCACATTAGAGATATCCTAGTTGGACGACCTCTTGAAAGCTCTCAGCATGCATATCTTAAGAGCAAATCTACGGAGACTGCCCTCCATGAGGTACTGCGTACTGTAGAAAAAACAATCCACTATAAAGAATTTACCCTTGCTACCTTTTTAGACATAGAAGGTGCTTTTAACAACGTTCTTACCGAATCTATAGAAGAATCGCTCGTCAAATTCGGTGTAGAAGGCTACATTCACAATGGATTATTTCCATACTCAGCGACAGGAAGATTCGAGCCACTTTAGGCAATACAAACTCAACCAAACGCGTGAGTAGAGGAACACCCGAGGGTGGTGTCCTTTCACCTCTTCTATGGCTTCTGGTCATGGATGCAATTCTCGTGAAATTGAAGAGATGTGGAGTGAAGGCGATTTGGTGCTATTGGTGTCAGGAAAGTACATCCCTGTGATTAGTGAGATCACGGAGATGGCTTTGAAGAAAGTTAGCTACTGGGCCACTAGTTGTGGACTAGGAGTTAATCAAAGTAAAACTGAACTGATGCTCTTTACCACCAAAACTAAAGTACCTCCCTTCACGCCACTTCGACTCAACGGTCAAATTCTAACATTGTCTTCCAGTGCAAAATATTTGCGAGTTATACTCGACCCTAAATTGAACTGGAAAATAAATATTGAAGAACGGGTAAAGAAGGCCTGTATTGCCTTCTACGCCTGCAGGAAAACTTTCGGCAAGAAGTGGGGACTTCAGTCGAAGATGATTCTGTGGACGTACACAGCCGTAGTACGACCAATCTTAGCATATGGTTCGATTGTGTGGTGGCCTTGATAAACTAAGGAAGTTACAGAGAACAGCTAGTGTTTGCACCACAGGGGCCATGCGTAGATGCCGCTCGACCTCTTCATTAAATATACAGTTTCTTGCAGCGCGTTTAGGCTGAAGGAATCAAACAGCTGGTTGTGAAAACCATACGGTCACAGCTACTTATTGAAACTAATTCCCTCAGATATTATCTCGGTAAACACTGACTACTGCACTCCTACTTTGAACCTAAGTAAGGGCTTTAATGTTACTTTCCCCTCCAGAAAAGACTGGGAAGATGACATAGTGACGATAGGTTTCGACACAACCATCTTTACTGACGGCTCAAAGATGGAATGTGATGTTGGTTTTGGGATCTTCTCTGAGTCCGTAAAAGTAGCTAAATCCTTTAGGCTCCCTGACTTTGCTAGCGTTTTTCAGGCTGAACTGCTGGCAATAAGGGAGGCATGTAAGACACTTAAACAAAGCCCAAACCAAAACCGAAATGCGGCTATCGTCACAGACAGTCAGGCAGCTATCAAAGCCATTAACTATGCCACATCTTCATCAAAATTGGTCCAGCAATGTCGCGATGAGCTTGCGAGCCTGAATATAAATCTCGTTGTCACCCTGATATGGGTTCCGGGCCATAGTGGTATCGAGGGAAATGAACGAACAGACGAGCTAGCCAGGCAAGGATCGGCCCTTCATAGCTCACTTGCGGAAATGGTTAACATTCCTCTTGGTGGTATGAAGGGGAAAATCTTTTCTATCTATCAAACTGAAGCAAATCGAAGGTGGAGCAATTTAACCAACTGCATTATATCTAGGAAGATATGGCCCACCTATAATAAAACCCGTACAAACGATCTTCTATGCAGGCCCAGGCAAGACATAGCCAGGCTTGTTGCGGTGTGTACCGGACATTGGCCTATAGGAGTTCATGCAGAGAAGTTGGGCATTTCTTACAACACGTTTTGTCGTAGTTGTAGAGACGGTGTAGGGAAACGGTAATTCATTTTCTCTGCAAATGTCCTGCTCTGGCAAACATTTGGAAATCCTTTGGAAAAGCATTCTTTCACGAACTGAACGAGCTATCTGAGACAAAGATCAGAGATCTAATCTTTTTTCTTAACGCGACAAAATGGCTCTAACATAATCCGCTGTGAAGCTCCTCTATAAATGTTTGCCTTTTAATCATAGGTCAAACGAGTTATGGTATCAAAACGGCGCACTACAGCGCTAATTGGATTTTCAGGCTGGGTTGCCTTGATTATCGCCATTTCTACCTACCTACCTACCCTGATTTCAATAAAAAGTTTGTTTTGACTACAGACGCCTCAAACTTTGCGTTGGGTGCTGTACAGTGTACTCTCACAAGATAGCCACCCATTGTGCTACGCGAGCCGAACGCTTAACAAACCCGAAACTAAGTACTTCACCATAGAGAAAGAATTATTGGCAATAGTATGGGCTACAAAATACTTCAGACCTTATCTCTATTAAAGGAAGTTCACAGTTCGAACGGACCATCGTCCTCTTGTTTGGTGGTCGTTGTCAGAGTCATCGACCACAGCAAAAGCAGTGCCATGATGATTTTTTGAGGCGTCGCGTCAGTGAAAATAAAAGTCCAATTATTATTTTTGTAGAAGGACATTTTCTCCAAAAAATGGGATTTGTAGACATCGTTGTTGGTTGAGATCTTAGGAAGCGATATGAGATCAGTGATAAATAGAATTTTTCGAAAAAGCCATGGGGGATTAGAGTTGAAGTGGAGTGGTATGCCAATTTTTTCAGCAGATGCAAGCACATTGTTGATGGTGGATGGACATTTGGGAATCTTCTTCCGAAGAGAACATAGTTTAGCAGCAGGTATAATAGGAGATTTGTTAGACCCACTTATTTTATAAATGTAAGAAGGGCATTGAGGTAGTCATATCATTCTTCAATTGAAGGAAGGCCGGATTCGGTGAGCAGGTTCAAGATTGGAGTTGTCCTGAAGGCTCTTAAGGCTAGTCTGATTGAAGCGTGGTATTCTGGTTTTAGTTGTTGGAGAGAAGTTTTTGAACATTTGCCGTATATTGTCAATCCATAATCAAGTTTCGATACGATAATTGATTTTATAATTCTAATTATAGAGTTTACATGAGAACAACTGGTTTTACATGACAGATATTTAATAATGTTAACCCTGGAAGATAGGCTTTTTTAGTTGGATACAATGTTGCTTAAAACTGAATTTATTATCAAATATGATACCTAAAATACTCAGATATTCGACATTACAAATGTTTATATTATTGAAATTGAGAATTATTTTTTTAGAACAACTAGTTTTTCTACATATATGTAAAATGTTACTCTTGCTAAACGAAATGATAGAACCCGAATGGTTGCACCAATTGTCAATATCAGTTAGTATATTAGGAATTATCACACTTAAATAATTAATATCTTTGCATTTTGACAATAACAATAGGTCGTCGGCATACATAGAGTAGCGCACAGATTGGTATTTGAACAGAATGTCACTTATATCATTAAAAGCTGTAATGAAAATAACAACGGAAAGTGGAGATCCTTGGGGGTTCCCATTGCTTAAATTTTTAAGTTGGAGTAGACATTATTGACTCTTGTGCGGAACTTCCTGTTTGTAAGAAATGATTTAATGTAATTAAACATTATTGGTCCAATTTTCCATCTCACTAGCTTATTCAAAAACTAGCCTGTCAAAAGCCTTTTTAAAGTCAATTGACAAGATAAATACATGATTTTTAGTTGATAGGGATGATGCTATATATGGCCGTGTTTGAAGGCAACTTGATCGTTACTTATAAAGTTGTTTTTGTTAATGAACCATTTAAGCCGTATGGCATTAATTTTCTCTAGAATTTTACCCATGCAGGGAAGTAGGGATATAGGGCGGTAGCTGTTAATTTCAAGAGGATTTTTTTTTTGGCTTGAGGATAGGAATAACAGTGGCACTTTTCCAAGATTGTGGAATAATGCCACAATTCAAAATATTATTATACAATGATAGAATTCGTAACTTGTGGATATTAGGACAGGGGCCCTATTACGTAAAACGAAACGAAAGTCAAATAAACGATACTGGAGTAAACGATAGTCACGACAAAGAGCGATTATGTAAAACGAAAAAGGCGTTAGAAAGATGTTGCCAAGTGAAAACATAAAAAACAATTTTTTTTTGAAGCGCAACTTACTTCACGCTTGTTTTTGATTGGCTATTGGGCAAATAATTTTTCGCAACACCTGGGTTGCGTTTCATAAAAGCTTTGAGGAAATCCAATTGCTTTGATTGTGTTGATTGTTTTGGTGGCCTATAAAATAAATATTAACCATAAAATTTTAATTTTCACTATGATATACATATTTCAATTTTATTATATTTCACTATGATTATATTTTACTTAAAAAAAAATTACCGGCACACCGCAGACAAATTATTTTATAAGAAATTATGAACGATAATGAAAGATTTACGACTGCCAAATGTCAGTCGTTAGTAATAACGAGTATCGTTAAACATTTACGATTTTCGTTTTACGTAATCGCATTTTATGGATAACGATAGAATTTCCACGAGTATCGTTTTACGTAATAGGGCCCCAGTTTTTAAGTATGGATTAAGATACCCGGTCGATACCAGGGGTTTTGCCTTTAATAAGATGAAGACAGTTTTCGAGTTCAATGCGACTGATAGGAGAATTAATTTGGCTGAAGGAGAATAATCGTCGAGGAAAGGATAGGATTGTAAGGTAGATGTTTTGGATTCAAGGAATTCAGGAGGAAAATTATCGTCGTCTGAGTATGAAGACCATTTGTTGGCGAAGTGATTGGCAATATCTAAAGAATTAGTAATGTCGTTTTCAATTGGCAATCCGGAATTGGTTTTAGATTCGGAATCCCAATTGAACAGTTTTTTTCGATTCTGAAAAATTTGAAGTTTGGTGTGACTGTATTAGTATTCCAACAATCACTTTACAGTTCGCACAATTTGTAAATTAAAAAAATTATGACATTTATCAAGTGTGACATTTAAATCTTTGAATGTGTGAGTGATTCTGTTTTTGATTCTGATTTCAAATCCAGAAGAGAAATTCTCTTTTTTTTAGAATCAGAACTGTCACTTTTGCCCAATTGAACGCATTCAGAATGCTTTTTTCTGCTTCCAGATTGCCAATTGAAAACGACATAAGAGATTGAACGTCGGTTTTAACTATTTTTATAGATTGGGGGGTGTAGTTACCGGTTAAAAGTTTAATGTCTGACCAAAATTTTCAGGTGTTGAGTTGGTGTTGATATTGCTTATATCCTTGTTCCACCATGGAGGATTAGACTTTCTGAGAATTTTATGCGATTGTGGAATCGCGATGTTGGCAGCTTCTTTAATAGATTTAATAGTTTTGAGAAGGAGGCCTATGTGATGATTGCAGAGCATGTGTCTCAAAAAGATCCCAGTCAGCACGAGCGGTGAGAAATTTGGGTCTAAAATGCGAACTGCATAAAACAAAGCCAATAGAAAGTGTTGAGAGAATTGGGAAGCGGTCGCTACCGTGTAGATCGTTGAAGGCATGCCAAGATGTGTTAGGAAATAGTTGTGGGGAAATCATTGTTTAATCAACATGAGTTAAGGAGTTGTGGGTGGAAAAATGAGTGGGGGAGCCATCGTTTAGCAAAATGAGATTTGAATTTGCGAGGAAGTCTTCGATTTGTTTGCCTCTGGCGTTGCTAAAGGGGGAACCCCAGAGCGGACTTCAAGAGTTGAAATCCCCAGTCAGCAATATAGGGGCTTAAAAACGGTCGACAATGTCCATTATGTCGGATGATGAAAATATTTGGTCTGGTGGAATGTAAATATTGATAACAGTTATTTTAAATTTTAGTTCTATTTCAATTGCTAAGGCAGAGAGGTTAGATATTATACAAATCGGAGTCTGAGGAAGATATTTGTGTACCAGCAAGCCGGTACACTACCTGAGCGTCAAACTTGCCGATGAGTCCTGAAACCAAAGGGCGCTCCTCTTCCCAATACCCCTCCTCTGATCCTTTCCCCTCTTTCGACGGCCAATAATGTCGAAAACCTAGTCCCTATCCCCCTACCTGATCGGGTCGTGAAGTTCGGCTAACTAGCTGTCTTCTCCCCGATCTCGTCGGTATGGCTAATTGCTGTCCGACGATTTCCCTCCTCTTTTCTTCCCCCGACAGTATGGTGTTATCGCTGTCTGTCGTTCCCTGCCCCACCTCTCCTTCCCCTCCCTAACCACCATATTGAGCTGGATCTAAAGTGTTATACAACCCGTGCCGATGATCGGCCAGGCTGGGGGCCCAATTTAAAAATAGCTCAGTCGCTAACGGAGTATTCGGATACCTGGCGACCTCCGAATTAACTAGCCTTATCTGTGTATGCGAATCTCTGCACAGATGGACCACCCTTTCTTCGCCACGGAACATAAATGGACAAAAAACAACAAAAAAAAACAAAGGATGTTGGTGAGACCGGTTCTTCTTCTAAACCGGGCGGCGGTATGGTGTCAACACAGTCCGCCGTTAGTTCTGTGTTGTGTATCAGCAGGGAGGCTGGGGTCAACCCTGGCTCCTTTGCTGGTGCAAACCAGGACGGAAGTAGGAAGGTAGGAATACCTAATTTCAGGAGAGGAAGAGTTGTGGATAATGGCTCCTCCTCTTCTAAAGAGAGTAAACCTCGCGTAAGGACACACGTAGGTCCAAATCTTCCAGGAAGGCCTACAATCAAAGGCGTTATGCTGCGATCCTGAAGGCCTCTCGTTCAACACTGGTGGTCCAGGGTGGATCGGAGCAGGACGCCAAAGTGAAGTGGGCAAAAAGCATCATCGCGAATGCTTAAACCAATGACGGTCCTTGGAAGAGAATGTTCCAAGTTTGTTGGCATCAGGGTCATGTCAAGCTTGTTGCTGCGAAGATCAGAGGTCATGTGATCTCTACAAGCTTGCTGTCGGCAGATTGGGTGAAGTATGGCCAGGCGCGAGACTCGAGGTTATTGCTAAGGAGGAGGAGGGAAAAAAACCTTAGACGCAATATGGGGTTTTGTTCTTGTTATGTATATTGCGAAAAAGAGAGAGGGGGGGAAACATGGAGTGGTTAAAAGCTGCATTATGAAGTGTAATGGTAAACTAGAATGGATTTAAGTTTATTTTGATTGGGTAAAAATACCCTTCATCAAGGTACATATAGGGCTTGAATAATGTGTGGTAAATAGTGTGAGATACCAATAGATATAGATTTCAAGAGGCACCAAAATATTTGGATATTTGAATGGATATGGCGGCGACAACCAACGGTGGGCAAAAAATAGAAAAAAAATTCTATAATTTGTCCGCCGCAGGCAGCCACCGCCAGATATTATGATGGTAATGTGGATTAATCCATTGTGACATCCGTCACATCGTCTTCATTATTGGTAAGATCAGTAGTGGAGAAGTATTGTGATTTTTCGATTAGATCTTTTGTTAATTTTGAAATTGGAGAGGTGGAAAGCGCAGAGTTATAAATTTTGTTGTTGTTGATTGAGTGGGGAGTTTTGGATGTACTAGATGATGAATGTAAGTTGCTGAAAGAGGAAGAAGCGGAGGAATTTATAGAACTAAGACTCGAGTTTTGAGATGGAGGAATAATGGTGTTGTTTTTAATTATCGAGGATGCAGAATTGATGCCGTGATTTGAAGAGGATTTCGGAGGGGGTGATGTGGTTTTATCCAGAGCGGAAAAAATTGTTGTATTGTTTTTGGGTTCATTTATTTTAGGAAATGTGATGTTTTCGTAGGATGGTTTGGTTGAGGCTTGGTTGGAAGCTTGGGAGGCGTATGAGTTTGAAGGGTCTATTTGTTGATGAGTTTTTTGGTATATTCTCTTATCTTCAGCCATAGAACATTTTTGTTTGGTTTTTATATCTAGAATTTGTTTTTCTTGAATATATCTGGGGCATTTGTTGGAATTAGAAGGATGTAGGCCTTCACAATCGACGCACATAATTCTTGAGCACTGTACGGGGTGTTGGGAAGGGAGGTTGCAAGTCGCGCACCTGGGATTACCTGAACAAAGATTTTTTGTGTGGCCTAATTTTTGACAGTTTTTGCATCTCATGGGGTTCGGGAAATAGTTTTTGACTCGAACTGTGACCCAGCCAGCCACAACCTGTTGAGGGTGATTATATAAGTTGAAAGTGAGAACCATGTACCCAGTAGGCACTAATTTATTATCTACAGGTTTAACAAATTTATATACGTTGGTTACGCCTAACTATTTCTTTTTCAGGGCAGTTAATTAAACAAGGAACAAAGATTATGCCTTTGCTCGAGTTAAGAGATTCATGAAATTTAACTGTTATAGGACACAAGTTTGAGAGATTTTTTGCCGCGATAAATTTATTCGCTATTGCTTCGGATTTTGTGAGGATAAGGAGGTTACCGTCGCGGAGTTGGGATATAGTTTCCCATTGGGAACTTATGCTGTCGATTGCTTTACGAAAGGCGAAGACACTAAATGAGTTTAGAGATTTTCCTTGCTCTGATGACGAGATTGTAATTTATTTAGGGTTTTTGATGTTGCATGGATTTTTAGAGAAGTCCAATGCTAAATAAGTTTGATCACTCAGAACTTCCAAATCTAAGATGGAAAATTTACCACCTCTACGGGGGGGGGGGGGGGGTCAGAAGCCATGGCGAAAAACTAAATAAAGTTTTTTGTATTAGTATATAAAGAATACCACTTAATAAACTAAGAAAATGCAAATTGCAAAAATTTATGTCAAACAGACAAAATTAATCACGTGGGTTGCACGAAAAAGAGACAGATATATAATCGTTACCGAGGATAACTCGATGTGATCGCTATGAAGGCTAAACGATGACTGTAGAAGAGTTTAATTTTGATATCGAATACGTGAAAGGAAAGGACAATCAGGTTGCGGATGGGCTATCCATAATGGAATCATACTACAATGAAAATGTAGGAAATTCCACTGACACTTTAGAAGAACCACATTGCAGTACAAGTAGGTTTACAGAACATAACAATACGAGAAACGAAGACTATTCACAGCGCAAATATTTACAAAACTCAAATAATTCTTAATCATCATCATCGGCTCGACAACCGGGGTCCGGTCCTGGCCTCCTTCAACAAGTCTCTCCACCTATCCCGGTCTTGAGCCGAAGCTATCCAGTGCGCACCCCAAGGCTTCAGGCGTCCTGGTCTACGCCATCTCTCCAGCGCAAGCATGGTCTACCACGCTGCCGTCTACCATAGAATGTACCACAAAGGACTTTCCGAGCCGGTTCCTCTTCACTCATGAGAGCTAGGTGCCCTGCCCACCGGAGTCTACCGAGCTTAATTTTTGTCACTATGTCTGCTTCAAGGTAGATTGCGTACAATTCATGATTGTACCGTCTCCGGAATCGTCCTTCCTCACATATGGGGCTGACAATTCTCCTTAAGACTTTTCTCTCGAACGCGGCTAAGAGGTCGGAGTGTCTTTTGCTAAGCACCCAAGTCTCGGATCCATACGTGAGTACTGGCAGGACCATGGTCCTGTACAGCAGCAGTTTTGAAGTTATGGTGAGATTTCTGGATTTGAAGAGTTCTGGATTTCTATAGTAGGCTTTGTTGGAATTGAGCAGCCGCCCGCGTATTTCTTCTTCTATATTATTATCGGCTGCTACTATTGACCCAAGGTATTTAAAGGATTGCACGACTTCAATATAAATAATTCTTAATACTACAGATAAAACAACCAACCATAAAAAATACCGTGTCTTCGGAAAAATAGAATATTAATAGAAATTCCAAAGATCATTTACTTGCAAAATTTCAAGATTTCTATGTGAAATATTGTAGTAAAAACAAATGTTTAAGAGTAATTAAGTGTACTAAATTTTTAGGAGACTTGGAAGATGAGGAAAAATTAGAAAAAGTAATTATTACAACTCATGAATATTTAAATCATAGGGGTATTAGCGAAACCTTTGAAGAAATTAAAGATGGTTTCTATTCCCTAAAATTAAAAGACAGAATCCAAAGTTACATTAATAATTTCAAAATATGCAATAAATCGAAATATGAAAGACATCCGTACAAAATTCCAGCCGAAAAACCGAATGAAGCTATCCACATCGATATCTGGTACTCAAATATTAATCGGATGTACGTTACCATGATAGATAAGTTTACCAAACATGTGACTGTGGAAGAAATAAAACACAGAACGTGGTTAAACCTTCTTAGTTATACACTTAAACATAGATTTATAAATTTTGGTCCACCAGCCAAAATAGTAACTGACGGAGAAACAGATTTTTCTTAAATAGTCATTAAAGAATTTCTTAAGGAGAAAAACATCCACCTGCACATCACTACACCATATAACAAAACGGATAACTCTGATGTTGAAAGGTTCCATTCTACCCTGAATGAACACATTCGAACCTTCTCTGCTAATGAAAACAACTGAGATACTTTGCGTAACAAGGTTCTGAAAGCAGTTGCAATATACAATAATACCATTACTTCAACAACCAAAAAGAGACCCTTCGATTTTCTAAATAGAAATGTTTCAAAAGAAGAATACCCCCTAAAATTATACAACTTGTAAATAAAAATAAAAATAAATATATAGATAAGTTAAATAGGAATAGGGAGGACATTGATTTTACTAAAAATAAATATACATATTTAAAGAATAGAAATAGTAATAACAATAAGCTTAAACTAATTCACTCCGAATCAAACCCGGTTGTTATAGACAAAGATTATATACAAAATGAGAAAGGTAGTAAGTTTTATAAAACCCAAGTCAAAAGGAAATACAAATAAGAAGATCGATAAAAAAATTATTATTTCAGGTTACCATAATTATTATACTGATATTAGCAACGACAGCAAAAGGACAAAAACTAGACGCTCAGGATTTGAATATTGGACAGGGATACATTTTAATTAGCGGTCAGCCATCAGCCGAATAGGAGGAATAACATGTAGCATACGAAAACATGCACGTGCCGTAACTATTCGGGACTGGTGGAAGTGTGATCATAGCCTCTTCGCGGCGGCCGCTAGAAACAAACCTCTAAAAGGTTTGGCTAATATGATCAGGCTAGTTCCACAGGTTGATCCGTAAAACTAAGAGAATTACGAGACCTGCAACAAGCCTCGGAAACGGACTGATCCTATGACGACAACCCACACAACGAAAAAGGAAAAATGATTTACGAATTTTCTTATGGAACGTACGATCGCTCTATAGAGCTCGAGCTGCTCAGCAGCCCACCGATACCCTGTCAGAATATAAAGGTGACATAACAGCATTACAAGAAATTAGATGGACAGGGAATGGTGTTTTAAAGAAAAGAGAATATGACCTATACTACAGTTGTCATACAAAACACCATGTGCTCGGGGTAGGCTTCTTGGTCAGCGAAAAAATGAAGTCTACCGTCATCGGCTTTAGCGCTATAAGCGAAAGGCTATGCACCCTTCGCGTGCGAGGCAAATTCAAGAACATCAGCCTTATTAACGTTCACGGACCTACGGAGGAGACCTCAGACGAAGAAAAAGAGTGTTATTATGAACAAGTCGAGAGGGCCCTCCATGCCTATCCAAAGTATGATGTTAAAATCATCCTTGGGGATTTGAACGCTAAAATAAGTCGGGAGCCGGTATTCAGGCATTACGCAGGCACCCATAGTTTGCATGAGAACACTAATGACAAGGGACTTCGAGTCCTAGAATTGGCAGCATCGAAAAACATGGTCGTTGCGAGTACCAGGTACCCGCGTAATGATATCTACAAAGCCACCTGGGTTTCACCTGAACCACTCGATCCAGGGAGAGTAAGTCCTGGAGCCAGTATACTGGGCGTAGATAAGAAGTGGACACGCCTTAAGAACACTGTCATTAGTACTGCCAACTTCATCTTAGGCAGCAGTCGTAGAAGTTGGAACGACTGGTTTGATTATGAATGCAAGCTAGCGACTGAACGTAAGAATGTTGCGTACCGAGCAATGCAACAATCTTATAGAACGCGGGCACGCGAAGATGAATATAAAGAGCTCAGAAGAATAGAAAAACGGCTTCACAGACAGAAAAAATCAGCCTGGGAGAAGAACATCATCTGTGAGTTAGATAGAAGCCGAGAGCGAGGTCCGCACCAGGCGTGGAAGTTCTACCAATCCGTCCGAAACATGAAGCAGTACACACCACGCTGCACTTACTGCAAGGACGGAGAGGGAAATCTGATCACCGATCCCCAAGCATACTGGAGCGATGGGAAGTGCACTTTAATGAATTGCTAAATAGTCAGCTCACTGCAGAATTAGAGGCTCCACGACTTCCAGAAAAATACCCTATGTTACCGCCACCAAGCATAGAAGAGGTTGAGAAGGCTATAGCCGGCTTTAGAAAAACAAAGCCCCGGGAGCCGATGGCATACCAGCCGAACTATTCCACCACGGCTGCCCAGCCTTACGCCAAGCAATTCATGATATTCTAGTGCACGGAGAGGGAAATCTGATCACCGATCCCCAAGCATACTGGAGCGATGGGAAGTGCACTTTAATGAATTGCTAAATAGTCAGCTCACTGCAGAATTAGAGGCTCCACTACTTCCAGAAAAATACCCTATGTTACCGCCACCAAGCATAGAAGAGGTTGAGAAGGCTATAGCCGGCTTTAGAAAAACAAAGCCCCGGGAGCCGATGGCATACCAGCCGAACTATTCCACCACGGCTGCCCAGCCTTACGCCAAGCAATTCATGATATTCTAGTGCACGAAAAAATGCCAGAAGACTGGCGAAAAGGTATAATTTGCCCCATACATAAGAAAGGAGATGTCACAACGTGCAACAATTATAGAGGTATCACGTTGTTGAGTACCGCCTATAAGATACTCTCCTCTATCCTACAAGAACGGATAGCCCCGTACGCTAAAACCATAATCGGCCAATATCAATGTGGTTTCATTTCAGGCAAATTAACAACTGATCAGATCCTCACCCTTAGGCAGGCTATGGAAAAATGTCTAGAATTTAACATCCCAACATACCATCTGTTTCTAGACTTTAAGGCCGCCTATGATAGCATACCCAGGGTAGAACTTTACAAAGCCATGAGAGAATTCGGCATCCCAAATAAATTGACAGGACTTTGTAGTTTGACCATGACCAACGTAACAAGCCAAGTAAAAATAGCCGGATTGCTATCCAGACCAATCAACATCTTTAATGGACTCCGACAAGGGGATGGTTTGGCCTGCCTCCTCTTCAACCTGGCGTTGGCGAAAGCAACCCGTGACTCTGGCACGGCAACAAGAGGGACCATCGTCAACAGGTCCAGCCAGATACTGGCTTACGCAGACGACATTGACATCATCGGAAGGACCGAACAAGTTGTACACGATTCCTTCATCCAGATCGAGCAGGCGGCACAAAATCTGGGGCTGCACATTAGTGAAGGTAAAACAAAGTACATGGTGGCATCGAATGCGAGAAGAACAGTTGGTCAAACAATCAAGGTAGCGGAGCGGAGCACGAATTTGAAGTGGTGCAATCCTTCAAATACCTTGGGTCAATAGTAGCAGCCGATAATAATATAGAAGCGGCTGCTCAATTCCAACAGAGCCTACTACTGTCAAAGCTCTTCAAATCCAGAAATCTCACCATAACTTCAAAACTGCTGCTGTACAGGACCATGATCCTGCCAGTACTCACGTATGGATCCGAGACTTGGGTGCTTAGCAAAAGACACTCCGACCTCTTAGCCGCGTTCGAGAGAAAAGTCTTAAGGAGAATATGTGAGGAAGGACGATTCTGGAGACGGTACAATCATGAATGGAGAGATGGCGTAGACCAGGACGCCCGAAGCCTTGGGGTGCGCAACTGGATGGCTTCGGCTCAAGACCGGGATAGGTGGAGAGACTTGTTGAAGGAGGCCAGGACCGGACCCCGGTTGTCGAGCCGATGATGATGATGATACATTTTAATTAAAAGCAAAGAAATTAAAATAATTGAAAGTTATTCCAAAATTCTACATGTTACGAATTTGACATTATGGACGAACAATCTCGAACTAATAAAACACAATGTAGACAAACTTGACGACAAAAATGAATACCCAAATATCATTCATGGACTAAACCAATTAACACATGAAATCCGTAGCCTCACTGAAAAGAATAAAAAGAAACGAGGGCTATTTAACATCATAGGTAAAAGCTTAAAATATTTAGCAGGGACTATGGACAACGAAGACGAACAAGAAGTAAAAACAAGACTTAGTTTAAACGAACAAAATAATAAAAATTTAACAGTCGGACTTAATTACGAAATTCAAATCAACACGAAATTTTATGAAAACATTTATAACGTTGCAAAACACATCAACATAAAACAAACAGAAATAAAAAAGCAATTCTCAACCTTAAGCAACGAAATAGATAAAGAAAATTGGAAAATAACAACAATACAACATGCATTTCAAATTCGATATGACATTCAACTATTAAACGACCAAGTCAGGAAAGTAAAAGAGAGTTTATTATTGAGTCAATTAGGTTTACTAGGCAAAGGAAATTGAAAATTATAATGTAACATTTGAAAAACTTAAAGATATAAAAAGTTCAACAATTTTTCATGAAAACCAAATAATATTTATTGTAATGATTCCCAACTATGTTGATAACAAATTTCACCGTGTATTTGTTGAACCAATCCCAAATCTAAACTCTCGAACTTTCTTCTACATATAAAACACTAATAACTGATGGAAAAACAAACAATGAAGATAAGAATAAAATTTTAAAAAAGGAAGATTTAATAATTATAGATAATAAATGTATACTAAATATTTTTGAAAAAAATACAACTTTTAATTTTATTAGAAATACAAATATAGAAATTAAACAATTAACCAAAAATATTATTATTTTGAAAAATATACCAAAAACGTATATAGAACACAATTGTAATGATTTTAAACTTGAAATATCAGGAAACTATGCTCTAAGCCTTGAAAATTGTATTATTAAAATAAATAAAATTAGATATAAAACTTTATGTGCTATGATAATTTTATCATACCAAATTTAAGCAATATAAAAATTAAAAACATTGAAGCAAACTTTTTAACAACGGAAATACATGCGAAACATATGGAAAATCGTAAATTAATCAATGAACTTAGATTTAATTATAAAAAAATATGTTGTTACGACAAATTGAAGAGAGTATTGACAACACGGGTTCGTCTTTCAACAGATGTATCTGTGTTTTTCTATCTTGTATATATCTGTCCTTCTTTTCTTGTATTCTTCATCTTCCAATTTGAATTAACCGTTTTCTTCTTCTTCTTAATAAAATGTTCATAAATGGCAGACGCCTTTTTAAAACAAAGTCTTTTTATTAAACTGGCATTGATATATTTAATTGCAAAGTACAACAGGTTATGGGCCCAGACCCAAACTGCAAAGTATAAATTCATTAATCATTGTTAAAATAAATAAGTTAAGTTTATTTCGCAAGAAAATCAGACATAGAAATTCTGTCGTAGATTGTTCTAGAGATTAACCATGTCGGGGCACGCTGTTCACATAGGGTACGTTCAGGAGAATTAAGGGACTGCAATTGAAATGAAGGGAGATTTTTCTTCCCTTACTATCCAGTCAAAAGTCACCTGCATTTGCAGGAAACTTTTTGACAGCTGGCCAATCAGAGACAAGAAAATTGCCTTTGCCTTGCAGTCCCTTCGTCGACTGAACTCACCCGTAGACAAACTCCGTAAAGACAATTTTGATACTTGGAAGCTCCAAATGTGTGCTATCCTGGTGAAAAATGACCACTGGAATTATGTCAACGGAACACAACAGAAACCTGCGCCCATTGAGGCTGCAAGTGGAACAGTAAGTAATTCTAGTGAAATTAATTCATGGGAAGTTGCCGATCAAAAGACACGGGCAGACATACTTGCTATGTCGCCATCCGAACTTTGCCACATAAAACATTGATGTACATCAAATGATGTTTGGGTGAAACTCGATGAAGTCTATCACTTAAAAGGACCGGCACGTAAGGCCACTTTACTGAAGCAATTGCTATTTACAAAAATGCGAGACGGTGAGAGCATGATGGATCACCTCAACAATTTTTTTTGGCACGATCGACAAGTTGGCTGAGATGGATATTGGTATAGCTGAAGACTTGCTTACCATTCTTCCATTGTACAGCATCCCAGAGAGTTATGAAAATTTTCGTTGTGCTATAAAGGCGCGAGATGAAATGCCGACGCCTGAAGCACTTAAGATTAAACTCTTGGAGGAATTCGGTGCCAGGAAAGAGAAGTCAAGCCAAGTATAGCAGCAGCAACAGGACGCAGATGCATTTTATGTAAAATATGCTAAACAAAATCGACATTTTCAGCGAAAGGACGACCCACACGCATTTGCAAACAAACCATCCGTAAGTGTAAGCAACAGAAAAATGTATAAATGTAATTTTTTGCAAAAAGGCTGGGCACAAGGCGGTAGATTGTTGGAGCAAAGGTAGGTCGAGTAAGCAGAGTGTATCAAATGCAGAGGAAGACGCATTCACAGTCGTTGAACAAAAACATCACACCGAAAAAGTATCTATCGGTATTGCTCTCCAGGCTGGTTTAATTTCGAT
The DNA here is from genome assembly GCA_958431115.1 of Syrphus vitripennis. NCBI lineage: Eukaryota > Metazoa > Arthropoda > Insecta > Diptera > Syrphidae > Syrphus > Syrphus vitripennis. The sequence continues at coordinate 62,655,205 of OY288109.1, read as the reverse complement.
GGGAACTAGCTGGTGCATCGACAGTGGGGCGACTTCTCATATGTGTCATGATAGACACCAATTTGTAGATTTCACCTTTGTATATGAAAACTATAGTACTCTCATTGTGGAAGTCGAATGGGGCGACATCTAATGTATGCCGGCAACACTTACTCTTTTTTTTTTGCGGAGAGGTTTTAAGTGATATTTATTGATATTTTTTGGATGCAATAATCCAAAAAATAGTCTCTTCTTGCCCCTACCACCAACTTTCGACGCTTAAAGACTCCCAAAAAAACGCTTGGATAATATTCTTTATGTACCGGAGCTAAAGACAAATCTTTTATCCATCGCTAAAACAGTCTCACAAGGATACGTCATTCATTTTGACCAGAACAACGCAGTCTTCAAGAATAGTGACAGCAAAATCATTTTAACTGCGGCTCGAAAAGGAAATCTTTAATTTCTTGAAGCAAGTTCCGAGTCGACATCAGCTGCCAGTGACAAACTTAGCGAGCTGAACGAATGGCATCAAAGATATGGTCACCTAAATGAAAATTATTTAAAGAAGATTATCGCACAAAATATGGTCATCTATCCGTATGTGAGATTTGTATTCAAGGAAAGCAGAGTGCTGAGCCTTTTCCAAAACAATCGCAGACAAGTACGAACAAATTATTGGAGTTGTTTCACTCCGACGTATGTGGTCCAATGCGTAAAACGACAGTCGGCGGTGCTTCGTACTTTGCAACATTCATGGATGACTATTCCAGATACGTTAATGTTTGTTTCTTGAAGGCAAAAGCGATGTCAAAGAAGCATTCATAAACTACAAGAATTTGACAGAAAACCAGACGGAGCATAAAATTAAAATATTGCAGACGGACAACGGACCTGAGTATTGTGGATAAGATTTTACCAAATTAATATTACAAGCTGGAATAAAAAGGGAGCATACTGTAGCGCATACACCTCAACAAAATGAAACGGCAGAGAGGATGAATAGGACGCTTGTCGAAATGGCCAGATGTATGATGCTCCAATCAAAACTAGCACCAACCTTCTGGGGTGAAGCTATCTCCACAGCTGCATACATTCGAAATCGATGTCCAACCAGAAAACTAAATAACATGACACCTTTTGAAGTTAGATATGGATACAAGCCAGACGTGTCACACTTTAAAACTTTTGGATGTAAAGCTTTTGCGCTCAACAAAAAACCGAACAAAGGCAAGTTTGAACCACGATCAACAGAATGTACGTTCATAGGGTATGCAAGTACGTCAAAAAGCTTACCGTTTATGGGATCCAGAAAGTAAAAAGGTAATTGTGAGTAGAGATATTAAATTTATTGAAAGTTCCTTATGTAATAAAGTAGTGAAAAACTATGAAGAATTTGAAGCTATTTTTAATTTTGAAAGACCATCAGAAACAAATGAATATGATCAAATTGAAAATATAAATTTATATGACAAAAAAAAAACAAAATGAACTGAAAGTTTTAAATGATAAAAGTGTTGGCTATGATCAAAAATGTAAACCGATTGACGATACACAAGAGACTCCACTTAAGAGGGGGCCTGTAAGGCCGAAAATGGAAAGGACTGGCAAAAGGGGAAGACCCCGAAAATTATTTAGCATGCTTGAGGCGAAACTGAAACAAGAACGAGAAACAAGCAGAAGAAGCAAACCAAGTTAATGTCAGTATCAACCCAACATTGAAAGAAGCTATGGAAGGATCAAATTCATGCGAGTGGAGAGCTGCGATGCAGTTAGAATTTAGAGCTCTTCGTGACATTAAGGCTTGGAAACTCATCGAACGTCCGAAAAACAAGAAAGTCATAGGCTGCAGATGGGTTTTGAGAACAAAATTCAATGCTGATGGAAGTGTCGAGAGACACAAAGCCCGGTTAGTAGCGAAGGGCTGCTCCCAACAGCAGTGTATCGACTTTCAGGAGACATTTGCACCGGTAGCTAGACTAAGTTCAATTCGGATCCTCACGGCGCGGCGCTAGCAGCAGAGTTTGCTTTAGTACTTTTTCAATTAGATGTCGAGATGGCCTACATAAACGGAGATCTCGAGGAAGAAATATTTATGGAACAGGCTGAAGGTTTTGTGAAACCTGGTGAAGAGCATCTTGTTTGCTCTCTTAAAAGGGCACTATGCTTTGAAACAATCTGGAAGAAGATGGTACATCAAGCTGGAGCAGAAACTTTTAGAATTGGGAATGACACCGCTAAATACAGAAAAATGTATTTATTTGATGGAGACAGCTGATACTTACATGGTTGTTGTGATATACGTGGATGACCTTATAGTCGCGACAAATAATTTGAATGCATACAAGAAACTGAAAAATAACATGTCAGAAGAATTCAAAATGAAGGACCTTGCCTTGGTATTGAATTTAATGAAGACATCGCTAATAGGTAATACTGTAACTATGAACCAATCGAAATAAATACAAACAGTCTTATTTAAAAACGCAAACATAGAGCCTACATAAAGTTATGTACTCCTTATAATGCCTCTAAACGCGAAAATGTTATTTATAAAACTTATGCAACGTTACATAGTGCAATAATAAGCAAAACGCGTTTAAGGGTTGAATAGAGCCTACATAAAGAAGTTATAGTGACGAAATGAATTTTGATTAATGTCCATAATTTGTTTTGAATAATTGAAATTAAAAAATGAATAAATGATTTAAATGCTTTTAATCGAGTTATTCCAACTCCGAAAAGGAGAAATATAAATAAGAAGAAACATTGCCCGTTATTTTTTTGTTTTTACTTGTTGGTATTCTCTCCAAGCATCCTTCTTTCTGGATGGGTTAGCGTCAACATTCTTATTTTCTATTGTTGATATTTTGTCTTCCACAAGTTTTCGAAGGAGTATCTAAAAAGTTATATTAATTATATTCAAAGATTTGTTCCGCTTATAATACTTACTTTATCGGACGAATTGGCTGTACGGATTCGTTTAGCTTTTGGCGGTTCCATTATTTTTATTTATTATTTATTATTTTCTTTGATATTTCTCCACAAACAGCTGATTTGATAATAATTTGATAATTTATAGGAACATTTTTTATAAATACGAATTTATGCAACGTTACATAGCGGCTACATAAAATCTTATGCATTGCATAACTGTTCATCTGTTTAGCGAATTCTATTACATAAGACTGAAAATATATTACTTGATTATGGCATGAATGAATCTAAAATTATGGCAACTCCTTTGGATGGAAACGTCAAACTTAGCAAGCAGATGGGACCGAAAACCGAGAGGGAAAAATCCGAAATGGAAAATACACCGTATTCGTCGTTATTTGGTTCACTTATGTACCTTGCTGTTTCTACAATCTACACGTCCAGACATCGCACATACTGTCAGTGTACTAAGCCAGGTACAACTCGGATTCAGGTCAAGAACACTGGAAGGCTGCTAAGCGGGTGCTTAGATATTTACAAGGGACTCAAGATCTTGGACTCATTTACAGGAAATCCAATAAACCAAAATTCGGCCCTATCGAGGTAACCGTCGGAGCGGAATTCTCTCCGAAATTGTACGAATCGGAGACATTTTGCTTCGAGGTAGTTGTCCGATCAGCTGATCGGAGATTCTCTCCGACGAAATTAAACGAATGCCATTTACATGCGATGCTTTGCGATTAAGTAGGTCAAATCTTTTTTTTTTCGTTACTATTTTCTCCGAAGTCCTCCGACAAGTTCTGGTCGCGGAAGTTTTTCTTAAAAAAAAAAAATTATTAAAATGTATGTAATAAACAAATAAAGTTTATTTAAGTTAACTTTCTATTTATAATGGACTTTTTGTTTTTAGGCAAAACGAAAAAACGAGCTCACGTCAGTACGAGCGGATGGTGAATTTACTCACTGAATAAAATATAAAATAAAATAAAATAAAATATATATTTAATTAAGTAGTATAGGTACATTACAGACAAAACTTAATCTTACAATCATAACGTTCAGACTAAAATGTCCCTTGCGATTCAGAAACAGATGTTTGTTTTCAACTGGTGCAATAATTACGTGCGTACCATCCACACATCCAATCACTCCAGGGAAACCAGTTTTCTCGAAGAAATATGTTTTGGACAGTTCACATTCTTCATCTGGCATATGTAAAGATATCCAGTTGCTGCACAAGGCCTCTTCCATTATATCTAAAGATTCCTTTAAAATATTGGAAAAAGTCGACTGGCCAATTGCACATTCAAAATCTTTTCCAACGCCATGTTGGTAGTTTCCTTCGGCAAAAAATCTAAGGCAAGCTGCTAATTTATGTTCCGGAGTGACACAATCAGACCGATGATTTGTTTTGTATTTATGTTGAATCTGCTCCAAAACAAAAGCAAACGCATTTTTATTTAGGCGAAAGTTTTTCTTAAATCTGGAAGAGAATTGTAGAATTAGCAGATAAGAATTAGATTAGAAGATAAGTTTACTTACGCCGCGTCAGATAATTCACGTATATTGCTTTCGTTTCTCAATTTTCTTCTGTTTTCTTTATATTGTGCCCTTATCTCGTGTGATTCAACGTCCAAATACAGTCCTATGCTAACCATTTCTCTTATGTAATTGTTTGTATAAATTCAAATAAATATTTATTTATGTTTCAAAACTTTTTTTTCACTTTATTCTTTCTTTGACACTTCAAATGGAAACAAAAAACAAATGCTTGTTAGTAAGGATGGGACATATTTGTTCGATAGTTTTGTTTTTAAAATCGGTTCATCTAATAACAATACTTAAAAACGCTAGCGTATTATAAATGAAAAAATTACTTTTTACAAACAATAAATTACACTCTCTCACTAATTTTTTATAGTTAAAAAAGCTTATAGTGTTTATTTTATTAAAAATTATCGAAAATATATCGCATTTTCGATATATCGGTTAATTTGCACATCTTTGACTGAAATGTATATCCATCGCAATGCGTTGTTGCATTTCTGTAAATTTTGTTCCGATGACAGCTACCTCGAACCGAAATTGAATCTCCGACGAAGGATGCGTTGCGGAGAATGTTCCGCTCCGACGGTTACCTCGATAGGGCCGATTGTTAGGGTATGTTGACTCAGACTGGGGCGGAAATATAGATGACCGAAAGTCATAATATACTGGATTCGCGTTTATTTTAGCCAACGCTGCTGTAACATGGGAGGCAAGAAAGCAGAAGTCCGTGGCTCTTTCGAGTACTGAAGCAGAGTACATGGCTCTAACGGAAGCTGCAAAGGAAACTGTTTACCTAAGAAATATATTAAAAGAACTTGGCTTCTTGGATCAAGACGTAAAGCCTGCTATTGTTTATTGCGATAATCAAGGAGCTCAAAAATTAATGAAAAATCCTACATTTCACTTAAGGACTAAACACGTCGACATTCGACATCACTACATAAGAGAAGTTTTTGAAAAAGGTGAAATAGAAGTCCAATATTTACGAACAGCTGATATGATAGCTGATGTCCTCACCAAAAGCTTATTTGGACCTTCCCACCGAAAGTGCATCAAGGGACTTGGAATAGGAGAAGAACAACCTGCGTTGAGGGGGTGTTGTTACTACTAATTGAAGCGAGTATTGGCAACACGGGTTCGTCTTTCAACAGATGTATCTGTGTTTTTCTGTCTTGTATATATCTGTCCTTCTATTCTTGTATTCTTCATCTTCCAATTTGAATTAACCGTTTTCTTTTTCTTCTTTATAAAATGTTCATGAATGGTAGACGCCTTTTTAAAACAAAGTCTTTTTATTAAACTGGCATTGATATATTTAATTGCAAAGTACAACAAAATACGGGTATCAGTTACGGTTTGAATATCCTTCTTTTCAGTTTTTGTATCGTGTTTTTTATAATTTTTCGGATAAAAGTTAAAAATGTCATAATCGATATAAAAAAATCGGATTCTGCGGAGCAGAATCTTGAGGGGGAGGAGTTACATCACCGACTCCACCTGAATCCCAAGTCCCGTTACCACGGACACTCCCATTTTGCCTAACAGCATCAACATAACTGTTTCCCATCATTTTTACTTAACATGCAAAATGTTTCATTATCGATACACCCCCTTTTTCCCTACACACAACAAATGAATAAAAGTATTCATATTTCATTTGACTCAAATGAAATATGAATATTTTGTCAACAAGTGCATTCCTTTCCCACGAGACGCAACTCGCGATTTATGTTGAAAAGTTTACAAAATCATTTTATTAATTCAGTCTAAGATCAATCAAGGTATTGGAAGGTGCAGCCTCGCTTTGGACAGCGGCCTCACTCTAGCTTTTAATAAATGTAAAAATATTATAAATTTGAAAATAATAAACAATAAAGAAATATATAAAAAAATAAAAATTAAAAAACGTTAGTTTTTTTTACTTAATCGTGGCAACGGCATACATAACTGCCCTATAACCATAGTAAAGTCATTTGGCTAATGTTGGTTCGTACTTTATACATCCATAATACTAGCGTTTTGCCTTAGGAGATCGTTATATGCTTACGGCCAACGATTGAGGGATTTGCAGATCACCATGGCTCACCCAGTATTAAATAAGTGTTTTCAAAGCATTTTATTTCCATAACATGACATAAATAAATACGACTTAGTTGTATGAAGTAATCAATCTTAAAAAATAGTATAAGCGGACAGAAAAAGAAAAACAACTGCGACTAGAAGAACTACGAGAACTTTTTGTTACTAATAAGTTACTTTTCTTGATTTAATGAGTTTATGAATTCTTCCAACTTTTCCTGAATATGACGTACTTTAACTGAAAACAAACAAACAAAAAATAGTTTTAACGTTTGATATAGCGGATACATATAAAATATTTACATACTTAATTCTTCTGCTAATGTTACTCTCTTTCCTGTTAAAAGTTGTGATTTCTTCTCACTATCGTCGCTGAACTCGTCCAAAACTTCTTTGATTTCTTTGTCTAAGCGCCGCGCTTCTCGGTTAATCACTTGTTGTCTCAATGCATTCGCAGTTACTTTGATCACTTGCTGTATTCGCCAGAACAAGACAACATCATTACAGCTTATCTAAACAAATGAACAAAATTATTGATTTTTGAGTTTTATATGTTCACGGAAAAAATAATTTAAAAAAAATGTCAAACGGGTTTTTTTTAATACCGAGCAAAGGTTAAGAGGCCTCCGGACAAAATTTCGAATTCAGATTCGAAGATTCTTATGTTCGAATAAAAGCCAAAAGTAAATAAACTCACCCAAACCCTATGAACAACTTCAACTTCAAATAAACATTTTTTGAGTGGCAGCTTTGTATATGAAAAACATAGTACTATCATAGTGGAAGTCGAATGGGGCGACATCTATGAATTGGGGGCAACCCTTACTCAATTTTGTTTGTGGAGAGCTTGTGGAGACCATAATTGATATTTATTGATATTTTTTGGTTGCAATAATCCAATTAATAGTCTCCTACTACCAATTTCCGATGCTTAGTTTTTAGTCCCCAAATCAAATTCTACACCTCCAATTTTGCAGCGCCACCACAAGGGTCGGGGCAACATTAAAAAATACTCGCCATGATAGTACTCTTTGTATATATAAATTATTATAGTACTATCATGGCGAGTTTTTTTTTTAGGGTTGCGCGGACCCTTGTGGTGGCGCTGCAAAATTTGAGGTGTGAAATTCGATTTGGGGAGTCTTTAAGCGTCGAAAATTGGTGTAGGGGCAGAGGAGACTATTTTTTGGATTATTGCCTTCAAAAAATATCGATTAAAACCTCCATAAGCTCTCCGCAAAAAAAAAAAAAGAGTAAGGGTTGCAGGCGTACTTTAGATGTCGCCCGACTTCCACCATGAGAGTACTATAGTTTGCATATACAAAGTAGTACTATGTTTTTCCTTTGTATATGAAAACTATAGTACTCTCATGGTGGAATTCGAATGGGGCGACATCTAAAGTATGCCTGCAACCCTTGCTCTTTTTTTTGCGGTGAGCTTATAAAGGTTTTAACTGATATTTATTGATATTTTTTGGATGCAATAATCCAAAAAATCGTCTCCTCTTGCCCCAACCACCAATTTCCGACGCTTAAAGACTCCCCAAATCGGATTTTACACCTCAAGTTTTGCAGCGCCACCACCAGGATCCGTGCAACCCTAAAAAAAAACTCGCCATGATAGTACTATAGTTTATATATACAAAGACAAAACACATCCTTTGCAATAGCTACTTGCAACTTGCTTCACACTTACTTATACTTTTTGTGAAGAAGAAGTGTAAATATTAATATAATATGTATACTTCATTGTAAAAACACTTACATATAATTTGATCTTAAATTTTGTATAAAATATCTTTAAATTAATTAGTTTGATATTTGTAAATATTTTTCATTCGATCATACTATTTTGTTCAATAAACATCTTATTACGTTTTCTTTGTAAAAGCTTATTTTATTTATTGGATTTTCCTGGAACTGCTATATTCAAATAGGTTATGGGCCCAGAACCCAAACATTGATAAAATAAGAAAAATTACATACATAATAAGATTACAATAGAAAAGAAAAGTTTTCAAAATGGAAGATGCAAGATCGACTTTCAAGAAATTAAATAACAAAAACTAAGGTTGTAAAGCATTTAATAAATAAATACTGTGTAGTCATAGCGAGAGATTGTTAATGAAAAATAATAAATAAGTTTTAGTTTTGTTTTATCTACCGAATAGTTGTGTTCATTATTTATTGTTATTGTATTGGCGACGAGGATTAAATGGAATATTAATATGTACGAGTATATGTATATTTTTCCAGAACAAAAAGAGAAATTTCGGTGATTTTAACAAATCCGATCGAGGGTTACATTTAATTGTTGACCAAAAGCATTAAATTGCGATCAAGAAAATAAATATCTGATTGGGGTTACATTCAATTGTTGACCAAAAGCATTAAATTGCGATCAAGAAAAAAAATATCTGATTGGGGTTACATTCAATTGTTGACCAAAAGCATTAATTTGCGATCAAGAAAAAAAAAATATCTGATTGGGGTTACATTCAATTGTTGACCAAAGGCATTAAGTTGCCATAAAAGAATGAAAAGGTGTGACCATTCAATTGGATATATGTATTTGTGCTTAAGTAATTACATTAAATTGTAGGACCATCGATAAGTCTTTGATGAGGTCAGAATGGGAAAAGTGGTATCGCTCATTTTTCCTTTACTTAGGTTCCGAAGAGATCACCGATCCAGTTAAAAAGAAAATAAGCTTTTGCATCTAAGAGGACCGCAGTTACAAGAGGGCTTCCGAGATATTCCAAAAGACATTTTTTTTTTTTTTTTTTTTTTATAATACGCGCGCGCTCAAGGGGATTTTATCCTTTATATGTATCAACACAGCGCGGGCGTGAAGGATAGGATAGGATGGGAAGGGAAAGGTGTGTGTGGCGCGAGGTACTGAGACTGAAGGTGGTGGTTGTCTCAGATTTTATCTCCAGGGTTGGCGGCTGGGCTAAAGCGGAGAAATTGCCGTGTCTTATATCTATGTCCCTTTATAATTCGCATTATTTTGTTCATTGTCATATTTGTTGGGCATACTAGTATTTACTCAATCACATGTTGTTAGTGTTATGCCTGAACAACATGTAATGAGTAAACCAGCGGCCCAACAATGATCAATGATAATGGAAAAAAACAAGACATAGAACTACGGGTGGGATCGAACCTGTGACCATTTGGTTGACAGGTGACCACGCATACCATCGCGCCACGGCCAACCCCTGGAAATGGAAAATAACTTGGCTCCCTGTCAAAATGCACTGAATTATTTGGACCATATAATTGTTTTTGGACTCACTGAGGAGGAACATGACAGAGAATTAAGGTTAGTGTTGAAAATTTTTGAAGATATCAATGTTTCCCCCAACAAGGAAAAGTGCAGTTTCAAAGTTTATGAGTTGAAGTTCTTGGGGCATGTACTATCTACGGCTGGAACTAGCGCAGATCCCGAAAAAGTTAAAAAGATCATGGAACGATCTCCAAACACAAAAGAAGAAACAAGGAGTTCAAAAAAGATATTCGGTTTACCTGGGGCGAAAAAAGAAGATTATGCGTTACAGTTCCTTGATGGATGTCCTAAAGTAATTTATTTTGCCAGCAAAAGTCTCTCTGCCGTGGAAAGGACATATTCCCAGACTGAAAAAGAGAGTTTGGCGTTGTTTTGGGCAGTTGAACGTTTTTATTATTACCTTGCAGGAATAGACTTTGAACTTGTAACGTATCACAAACCTTTGGAGACTATATTCAAGCTTACCTCCAAACCTCCTGCTAGAATCGAATGTTGGGTTCTACGACTTCAATCTTTTAAATCTAAGGTAATCTTTCAAGCAGGAGAATCGAATATTGCAGATTCTTTGTCAAGATTATACAAGATTGAGAATACAGATTCTTTCGACAGGCATTGTGAGTATTGTGTATGTACACTGTTAGAAAATTTGGTACTACGTGCACTTACAATAAGTGAAGTTGTCAAAGAAAAGGAAAATAATTAAGAGGCCTCCGGACAAAAGTTCGAACTCAGATTCGAAGATTTTTATGTTCGAATAAAAACCAAAAGTTAATAAGCTCACCCAACCCCTAGGAACATGTTTGAACTTCGAACAAACATTTCTGGAGTGGTAGGCATACGAGACAGAAAGGAAAAAAGGTATGCGAGCACAGCGACACAACTTGTTTTTTGTTCCTATTCTTTTCCTACATAATGTACTTATACTTCTTTGAAGAAGAACAAGCAGCGCACAAACTAGAGTGGACGATTTGTATTTTTGTCATTATTTCGTCTTGGGTATATGGCGTATATGGAAAAAGTTTTTGTAAATGAATTGTGTGGAAAGGAATATACCTACTCATACATACCTACATATATTGTTATATTTCTTTTTGTTTCTGATGCGCGAAGCATTATTTGTAGTTTTTTTTTTTCTTAGACAGGAAAATTTGTTTTGATTTTTTTTTCTCAAGAATAACCAAGCTGTTATTTTTACCATCAAATTTATATTTTTCTTCTTCATATTTTTTTTTTCAAATGTAGGTAGGTACCAGTGGCGTGGCGTGAATAATTTCAAAAGGTAAGTCGAAGAAAAATTAGCCACCAGAAATTAAACTGCAAATGTATGTTTGAAATTTTTTCGTGCAATGTATATCAAACCTAAAAAGTTGAGCAATTCAAGCCAATTTTGTTATAACATCAAGTCATTAATGTAGAAAGTTACAATGAGCTCAAGGCATAATAAAAGTGGCTTCGAAAGAAACCTTTTTGGCAGATGCAAATGCGATATCTTAAATAAAATTTTGGTATTTAAAAAAAAAAAATAAGGAACTTCACAAATATTTCTTCATTAATAAATTAAAAAAATAAATAAAATAAATTAAACTCTTCATAAGATATACCTGTACAACAAATATAAATTGACATTTTTTTTAATAATAAATTAAAAATGTGAAAAGTTTTACTAAACTGTTCTATTCTTATTTATATTCTAAGGCTATTCTACGATCTTTTTTATTAAATTCAGCAAGAACTTTTTCGTAAAACTCAGGTCTACTTTTTATTTTTAAAAGAAGTTTTTTTTCTAAAGATAATAGTGCTAAATCAGAAAGCCTATTTTCTCCTTGCGAATTTCTTAGATATGTATGAATTCGCTTTAGAGCTGAAAAAGATCTCTCCACGGAAGCAACAGTTATCGGTAGTGTTAAAAATAAACTACTCAAGTTAAAAATTTGCGGAAATGTGTCATGCAATATTTCATTTTTAAAATGCTTATTAAGTGCTAGAACTTCAAGGTGTCGAAGAGAAGGTGTTGTATATAAAACTCTAAGTTCGTTTTTTAAAGCTGTAAAATCGAAAACTCCAGGGAAAAAAATTATAAGGGATGATATTTTTTCATCTGGATTTGAAATTGCAAAATTATCATATTTCGATTTATTAAGTTAATTTAAAAAAAATTAAACTTGTAAAGGATTTATATCTTGAATTAATTTGGGATATAATATTGTCCTTTATTTGTACAAAAAGACGTTTGTAGTGTGTTTTTGAATCGATTTCGAGCATTCTTCTTTTTCGTGGCGGCTCAGCAAAATCCTTCAAACTTTCAAAAATTGATTCAAATTTGTTCAGAAAGTCAGAGCAAAGCCAAGACTCAAAACTTTCGATTTCTCTTTTTGCAAATTCAACATCCGTTTGCTTATTTTGAATTAAATTAAAAAGAATATCAGTCTTAGCAAAAATTTCGGAGAGAGTATTGAGAAAAAAAGCAAAAATCTTTGCTTTCTAATTTAACTAACAGGCTCTCGGCTATAGAAAGCGTGTCATTGTCCCATTCGTTAGGGTTATCTAATATTCTGTTAAGAGTTTCAATAATATCTAATCTGCAATTTAAAATTACGTTTATTATTCGCGAATGATAATGCCAGCGAGTCTCCGAAACTCCAAGCATGCGTCGGTTGGCTATTTGTTTCAAAAGATTTGAACGTTTAGTTGATTTATTGAAAAAAACGGACTATAGTGTTAATATAACCAAAAAAAATTTTAATTCCGATATATTTTCAAGTGATCGCGATAAAACTAAATTTAAAACATGTGCGTAGCAAGGAATAAAGTTAGCCATTGGACAAGCATCAAGGACTTTCTTTCTCACACCACCCACTTCCCCTGACATAACTGCCGCACCATCGTAAGATTGTCCAATTAACTTTTCTTTACAAGAGAATATATCTAATACATTCAAAATGTGCTTTGTCAGCTCGTCTGCGTTGCGACACGCACTCACGTCAAAAAAAAGCAAGAAACCTTTCTTCTATCCCATCCTCCGATAAATACCGTAATACTGCACATAGTTGTTCCCTATGGCTGACGTCTGTTGTTTCATCTATCATAATTGACACAAATTGCGTCTGACTTATTTCAATCTTAATTTCAGATTTTAAAACTGCAGCGATACTGTGTATCAAATCGTTTTGTATGTCATTTGAGAGACCGGAAAAAATTGAATTTTGTACACTTGAACACTGTTCTAAATGAGTGTCCATTAACGTGTCATATTTGGATAAGTATGTATAATATTGTTTCAATATAATTTCCACGATTGTTGGAATCCGACTTTTCATCGTGACCCCGGAATGCCTGCTCCTGTTTGCCTAAAAAAAACTACCGTATCAATAAAACGCTCCATTAATTTACGATTCCTCTCAACAGTTTTGTTGTGCGCTATAAAAGAATTGCCTAAAGAGGTTTCTATTCGATTAATGCCAAATTCATGCAGAGATAAACAACTGCGAATATGTTTTTCCGTTTTGACATGCTTTTTTGCAGAGTTAACCAAATTATTAATGTCGGCGTAGCCTGTACGGCCCCAAACACTAGGAGAATTGGAACACAGAAGGCTGTTTTCCTTGCCATTTTATTTAACTTACAACTGGCAGTCAACCAAGTATACTTTTGGTATAATGAAACATTGAAATGAGAAGTGAAACCATCTTTTCTTTTAAAATCTATTATAATGGAAGGGGTGGAGCGCCCTAAAACTATAACTTTTTTTTTCTTCATAAAACTAAGCTGATTAAAATTATTTGATTCCTCTAAGAGAAAATCTGTTAAACAACAGTCTACACTTAATAAAGCCATAATCAAACAACTGAATCTTACTACCACAAAACTTTTCACACTTTTTACACTTTTATTTCGAATTTTTAAAGATTTAACTGTCAATATTTTTTTAAATTCACAAGTAACACAAAATCGATTTAAGTTTCAAACTGCGTTCTGCTTGTAAACTATGTTTTTCAAATTAGAAAAGCCATCACTTGGGACCTGTTGAATTCATTTAGGCCAGTTGTACCACTTTATGGAAATTGCAGTGATTTTGTGTACATTCTGACAAAAATATGTCTTATGCCAGTAAATCTTATATACAGCGCATATTTTTCTTGAAGTGGCAACCTTTGACACATCAGCCCAAAGCATACAATTCATACAAATTCACCAAAAAAGACGGATGTAGACCGGGTTATTTCATTTTCATTTTTTTCTGCATAACCTTTTCTTATAAAAAGAAACCTACCTCAACCTGCATCAGCTCTGCGCACTGCGCAATACATTTGCTTCATCGTCATCACCCCAACAGCAGCCTACATCAACCTTGCTACATTTGGTTCATCAGCCTAGTGATTGAAAGATACATACGAATTCAACAAATATGACGATGGGTTACTTTATTCCATAAGAAAGCGTGTATTAAACAGAGAGGTGTCGAACGCAGTGAATAGTATATGAATAAAAAGGAAAGACAACAAATTTGTTCTATCCAGAAATGAATTTTATAACCCGACTTATTCCGATGACTTTTTCTATTTTTTTCATTTTGTGTTTGTTTGTGGAGTGAGTTGAAAAGCAGTCGTGTGTGTATGTGCAGAATAGACCGCAGAGAGGGTAAAATAATGTTAGCAGTGCAGTGTGTGCAGGCGTATGATTTTATAAGATTCATGTTGTTAGGAGAAGGAGTTTGAAAGTATGTAGTATATTATTTGTAAGTGGGAATTTCAAAAGGTAAGTCGGAAATAATCGACTTATATGGACGCCACGCCACTGGTAGGTACTATAAAGTTTCAAACTTTGCAAATTATTTGTAGGCTATGCATTTATTGAATGAGGTATTTTTTTTTTCAAATTGATCATGAACTTGAATGATTTTAAATTTAAGGTAGATTTTAGATAAGGATAAAATTAAAGTGGTTTCAAGAGTTTTTGAGGGGAGAGTATGATAACCGGGGCGCCGAGAAATGATAACGGAGTTTTGTATAACACGGCAATACAAGCATTTTTTACTATAGGAGGGGGGTCTATCTCCCCCCGTTTAGGCGGTAGGGGCAATTTAAAAAATATGAACGTTAAATGGAAAAAAATTAATTAAAAAATAACGGTAATATTTAAAATTAAGTATTATACGGTTTTTAAAGCCAACATTCTATTCTATTGGCCAGTTTTTTAAAATAACCACAACTACTATTTCAATTTATGTATGTTTGTATGTATTATTTTTTAGAAACCAATTGAATTATGTATAGATACTTAAAAAAAGGGAACGATTTTTTATCTGACTTTTTAAGTGTTTTTTGAAGAGCCGTATGTTTTTGAAAAATGATCATAATAAAAATGTGATAATGTGAAAATTTCAACTGTGTTTAAATTTCGAAAAACAGCTCTACATGAAATACTAAAAATAATCGACATAATAAATATATCTGCTGCCAAACTACTCTTTTGACTGAGTATATTTTTAATAAAAAAAAAAAGAAAACGAAAGTATGAGAGGCATAGAGGGATTGAAAATTTGGTTCAATATCAAATTTATAATGAATTGAAAATATTCAAACTATTTTATTACATATTGCTAGAATTTCAGTTAAAATACCGGAACAAATTCCAGTCCAAAACAAAACAAGAAACAGCAACAAAATGTGAGGTCTAAAATTCGATTTGGCGAGTCTTTAAGCGTCCAAAATTGGTGGTAGGAGCAAGAGGAGACTATTTTTTGGATAATTGCATCCAAAAAATATCAATAAATATCATTTAAAACCTCCATAAGCTCTCCGCAAAAAAAAAAGAGTAAGGGTTGCCGTCATACATTAGATGTCGCCCCATTCGACCTCCACCATGAGAGTACTATAGTTTTCATATACAAAGAGTACTATCATGGCGAGTTTTTTTTAGGGTTGCAGAGGTCCTGGTGGTGGCGCTGCAAAATGTGAGGTGTAAAATTCGATTTGGGGAGTCTTTAAGCGTCGAAAATTGGTGGTAGGGGCAAGAGTAGACTATTTTTTGGATTATTGCATCCAAAAAATATCAATAAATATCATTTAAAACCTCCATAAGCTCTCCGCAAAAAAAAAAGAGTAAGGGTTGCATAGGTAAATTAGATGTCGCCCCATTCGACTTCCACCATGATAGTACTATAGTTTTCATATACAAAGGATCACTGCACAAAGCAAAAAAGAATACATTTTTTAATTTATGTTGCGACTTTCAACTTTCAACACTTTTTGTCAACCAACATGTCCATTTCGAAGTTAGGCCATCTGTTGGCGAATAAGTTTACTAGAAATTCGAAATATTTGAAAATAACGACTTTTTATTGAAAAAAAGACCTTTAGAAAATGTGTTATTTCTTACAAAATATTTGTTTTTTTTGTAATTTTTTTTTACAAAAAAAAAAATTACAAAAAAAAAAATGTTTGTCATTATGAAAAAGTTTCGTGTTATGTAGTTCATTTTTTGTTACTAAGAAACACAGTTGAAAAATAGATAATTTGTAATTTTTCAAAAGCTAATATTTCAAAAACAAGGAAGAAATTCAAAAATCGGTCTCGAACAGATTTAAGGCCTAATCATTACCTTTAAAATGATATACATATTATGTATGTACTCTTCTCCAGTTTCATTTTTTTCTGCATAACCTTATCTTATAAAAAGAAACCTACCTCAACCTGCATCAGCTCTGCGCACTGCGCAATACATTTGCTTCATCGTCATCACCCCAACAGCAGCCTACATCAACCTTGCTACATTTGGTTCATCAGCCTAGTGATTGAAAGATACATACGAATTCAACAAATATGACGATGGGTTACTTTATTCCATAAGAAAGCGTGTATTAAACAGAGAGGTGTCGAACGCAGTGAATAGTATATGAATAAAGAGGAAAGACAACAAATTTGTTCTATCCAGAAATGAATTTTATAACCCGACTTATTCCGATGACCTTTTCTATATTTTTCCTATCATTTTGTGTTTGTTTATGGAGTGAGTTGAAAAGCATTCGTGTGTGTATGTGTAGAATAGACCGCAGAGAGGGTAAAATAATGTTAGCAGTGCAGTGTGTGCAGGCGTATGATTTTATAAGATTCATGTTGTTAGGAGAAGGAGTTTGAAAGTATGTAGTATATTATTTGTAAGTGGGAATTTCAAAAGGTAAGTCGGAAATAATCAACTTATATGGACGCCACGCCACTGGTAGGTACTATAAAGTTTCAAACTTTGCAAATTATTTGTAGGCTATGCATTTATTGAATGAGGTATTTTTTTCAAATTGATCATGAACTTGAATGATTTTAGATTTTAGGTAGATTTTAGATAAGGATAAAATTAAAGTGGTTTCAAGAGTTTTTGAGGGGAGAGTATGATAACCGGGGCGCCGAGAAATGATAACGGAGTTTTGTATAACACGGCAATACAAGCATTTTTTACTTTAGGAGGGGGGTCTATCTCCCCCCGTTTAGGCGGTAGGGGCAATTTAAAAAATATGACCGTTAAATGGAAAACAAATAATTAAAAAATAACGGTAATACTTACAACTAGGTTTTATAAATTTTTTTTAACCCAACACTTCTGTCTATTAGCTAGTTTTTGAATCAGGTCAAAACTATGCATAGTTTTTGAAAAAAATTGTTTTAAACTCAAATTTGGCAAAAAAAAGTTAAAAATAAGGTTTAAAGTGTAATTTTTCAATACTTTAACATTACCAACTGTTTTTTTTTTTAGAATTGATTGCTTTAATTTGTTTTTGATCAAAAACTAAAAACAAGATGATTTTATGTCTTCTAGTTGTTGAGAAAATTACCAAAAAAAAATGGCATACACCTCGCACCTACCCCAAATCCTACATTGGGCCCAAGCAGGGGGGCTGCATGCTCCCCCAATACACACCCCACTGTTGCATACACCCAAACTCGCACACACCTCAATGTTGATTTTCCCAAACTCGCACCTCCCATTTTTACTATCAAAATAAGACCACTCAAACAAAAAAAAAACATACATAAATTGAAATAGTAGTTGTGGTTATTTTAAAAAACTGGCCAATAGAATAGAATGTTGGCTTTAAAAAACCGTATAATACTTAATTTTAAATATTACCGTTATTTTTTAATTAATTTTTTTCCATTTAACGTACATATTTTTTAAATTGAGATAGACCCCCCCTCCCATAGTAAAAAATACTTGTATTGCCGTGTTCTACAAAAATCCGTTATCATTTCTCGGCGCCCCGGTTATCATACTCTTGCCGTTTTTGAGGGTAAATAATAAAAGTGATTAATTTAAAACAATAGGTATCTGGGTAGGAAATTGTGTTTTTTTTTTGATGATGAAAATATATGTAGGTATGTTTGTACATATGTATGTATTATTTTTTAGAAACCAATTGAATTATGTATAGATACTTAAAAAAGGGAACGATTTTTTATCTGACTTTTTAAGTGTTTTTTGAAGAGCCGTATGTTTTTGAAAAATGATCATAATAAAAATGTGATAATGTGAAAATTTCAACTGTGTTTAAATTTCGAAAAACAGCTCTACATGAAATACTAAAAATAATCGACATAATAAATATATCTGCTGCCAAACTACTCTTTTGACTGAGTATATTTTTAATAAAAAAAAAAAAGAAAACGAAAGTATGAGAGGCATAGAGGGATTGAAAATTTGGTTCAATATCAAATTTATAATGAATTGAAAATATTCAAACTATTTTATTACATATTGCTAGAATTTCAGTTAAAATACCGGAACAAATTCCAGTCCAAAACAAAACAAGAAACAGCAACAAAAATCAGCTGTAAAAATCCTTTTCTTACAATTATTGTCATTCTTCCTTATGTACTTACCCCAGGCTCACTCAAATGATCGTTCGTTAGATCACTCTTTGTATATGAAAACTAGAGTACTACTTTGTATATGAAAACTATAGTACTCTCATGGCGAGTTTTTTTTAGGGTTGCCCGGATCCTGGTGGTGGCGCTGCAAAATGTGAGGTCTAAAATTCGATTTGGCGAGTCTTTAAGCGTCGAAAATTGGTGGTAGGAGCAAGAGGAGACTATTTTTTGGATAATTGCATCCAAAAAATATCAATAAATATCATTTAAAACCTCCATAAGCTCTCCGCAAAAAAAAAAGAGTAAGGGTTGCCGTCATACATTAGATGTCGTCCCATTCGACTTCCACCATGAGAGTACTATAGTTTTCATATACAAAGAGTACTATCATGGCGAGTTTTTTTAGGGTTGCAGAGGTCCTGGTGGTGGCGCTGCAAAATGTGAGGTGTAAAATTCGATTTGGGGAGTCTTTAAGCGTCGAAAATTGGTGGTAGGGGCAAGAGTAGACTATTTTTTGGATTATTGCATCCAAAAAATATCAATAAATAACATTTAAAACCTCCATAAGCTCTCCGCAAAAAAAAAGAGTAAGGGTTGCATAGGTAAATTAGATGTCGCCCCATTCGACTTCCACCATGATAGTACTATAGTTTTCATATACAAAGGATCACTGCACAAAGCAAAAAAGAATACATTTTTTTATTTATGTTGCGACTTTCAACTTTCAACACTTTTTGTCAACCAACATGTCCATTTCGAAGTTAGGCCATCTGTTGGCGAATAAGTTTACTAGAAATTCGAAATATTTGAAAATAACGACTTTTTATTGAAAAAAAGACCTTTAGAAAATGTGTTATTTCTTACAAAAAATGTTTGTCATTATGAAAAAGTTTCGTGTTATGTAGTTCATTTTTTGTTACTAAGAAACACAGTTGAAAAATAGATAATTTGTAATTTTTCAAAAGCTAATATTTCAAAAACAAGGAAGAAATTCAAAAATCGGTCTCGAACAGATTTAAGGCCTAATCATTACCTTTAAAATGATATACATATTATGTATGTACTCTTCTCCAGTTTTCCAGGAAATTGGAAACATTTTGGCAGTTTACGTGATTTTTACAAAACCTGCCAATGGAGTTTTTAAATAAAACAAAAACAAAATCCAAAATCAAAAATGTAGCTCGTACAATTTGAAGCAAAAATGTCATTCTTTTATGTGCAATTTAAATTTTGGAAATACATGGCTTCTAGGCTGAGAATAATTGGAACCAAATTTGTCAATTTTCCATTTGTCTCCCAAATTCGTCCGGAGGCCTCTTAAGAGATTATGGAAGTGTTAGAAAATATAAAGAAAGACCATTGGACAGCCAGTAGTAAAAATAAGTTCTTTCCATTTCGATTTGAACTTTGTACTTTGGGAAACATTTTACTTCGTCGCTCCAGGCTTGTCATAGCAAAACCACTACGATCTAGAGTATTGGAACTGGGCCACGAAGGCCATGCAGGAGAGACAGCAGTGAAGCGGGGACTGCGGTTAAAGGTCTGGTGGCCATTAATGGAAAGGGAAGGGGAATCATTTGTAAAACTTTGTCGCGATTGCCTGTTAGTTTCAAGAACGACTCCACCTGTGCCTATGCAGCGACATGCTTTTCCGGACGGACCTTGGCAATGTGTTTCAATGGATTTATTGGGTCCATTACCAAATCAAGATTTTCCTTTTGTTATTATTGATTAATTATTATTCAAGATACCAAGAGACTAAGTTTATAAAAAAAAATTACATCTTCAGAAATAATTGCCATCTAGGAAGAAATTAGATTTAGACAAGAAAAGCAAACAAAAAAGAAAGGAGTGAGGAGATAGAATTCGTGGCGCAAAGGAAGGATATATTTTAATTGGCTATAAAGTCTTACCTTGAAATCTAATTCCCCAAAACAAACCAACAACAGCTCTTGATTCAACTGAATTCAAAGCGATTGAACGGAATCGAAATGAAGTAGTGGTACAAGATGATGACGGCAGAACTTTTAGGCGGAGTTTAAACCATGTAAAGAAAATACCAGTGCTGGTTCAGACTGAATTCAAGACAACAAATAATCAACATATTTTCAAGCCCACAATCAATGAATCTAACATCGATGTAGAGGAAATCACCGAATCGAAGAATTCGGTGTTGAAGCTGAAGCTTAAAAATACAGGAGGGATGTGGCGACCTCGCAGTAGAAGATACACTACATATATCATATTGATTAAGGTTGCAAAGCATTTAATAAATAAATACTGTGTAGTCATAGCAAGAGATTGTTAATGAAAATTAATAAATAAGTTTTAGTTTTGTTTTATCTACCGAATAGTTGTGTATTTATTGTTTGGAATTACTGGTTATTACACCTACTAAAATTGATGCAAGTTGGACTTTGAAAGATGGGAAAGCTCGTGCTACGATTGGTCTCGCAGTGGAAGATTCTCAACTGCTAGAGAATGCTGGTTTGCCCTTAGGAAAGCACATGAGTAATCAACACTTTCAAACAAGGCTGTGCTCTTGAAGAAATTATGTCGTATGCAATTCAAGGACGACAACCAATGGAAGATCATATATCTGAAATGCTACGATATTGTGGATATTGGATTAGGTGAGCAATTGGCAGATCATCTTGTGGTTGCTTATCTCCTAGGAAGTTTGCCGGACGATTACAACAAGAGCAGTTACCACTCTTGTGGTCAGAAAAGATGAGAACTTAACTTTGGATTTATGTCGTTTTCAATTGGCAATCTGGAAGCAGAAAAAAGTATTCTGAATGCGTTCAATTGGGCAAAAGTGACAGTTCTGATTCTAAAAAAAAGAGAATTTCTCTTCTGGATTTGAAATCAGAAGCAAAAACAGAATCACTCACACATTCAAAGATTTAAATATTACACTTGATAAATGTCATATTTTTTGACTTACAAATTGTGCGAACTGTGAATTGATTGCTTGAAATACTAATACAGTCACACCAAACTTCAAATTTTCCAGAATCGAAAAAAACTGTTCAATTGGGATTCCGAATCTAAAACCAATTCCGGATTACGACATTAGTAAAAGAAAAACTAATTCAAGAACACAAGAGAAGAAGTCATCGAATCATCGAATGATACAGCACTGAAGACAAGAAACTTCAAGATAAAATGTTATCCAATGGTAAAATCGGACATATTAAAAGGGATTGCCCTGAAAATAAAGTTGGACGTAAGAAATTCAATTTCAAAGCAAAGAAAACCGTACAAACGACAAAAATATTACTAGTGAGTACAATGAAAATTATGTTGATTTATGCTTTAGTCCATGTTCAAATAAAATGGATTCTGCATGGTAAATTGACTCGGAACTACGTGTCATATGTACAATGATAAAATTTTTTTCAAAATTTTAAATTTTAAATCTGGTGATGACAAAATTGAAACTAGGGGTTCTGGTGATGGTGTATTGTACTGCCAAAACAAATCAATATCGATTAAGAACGTGCTTTATGTTCCTGAAGAAGATGGAAATTTACTTTCAGTCAGAAAATTTGTACCTACAAGGTGTTCGTTTGAAACACGAGATTTATGAACGATCATTTCAGAGAAAAGTTTATGCAACGGCAAGTTAGCATAAAAAGCTTTATAAGCTTTATGGATTTAAATTTTGTTAGAAAGGTAAAAGAAGTCGAAAAGTAATGTATCCATACTTTTCATCGTCGGTTTGGTCATCGTAAGGAAAATTGCATCAATAAAGCGATAGAAATTAATGTAATAACTGGAGTTGGAATCAAAAGCTGCACCTGTTTGGAGTATTGCGATTCATGTTTTCGAAGCAAAATGTTGAGGCCGCAGTTTCCAAAGAATACCAGGAACATATCAGAAAATATTTTGGATCTTATTCGCTCTGAATTATGTGGACCTATGCGTGAAGGGACTCCAAGTGATTTTACGAACGGATCGATGTAGAGAATTCACTAGCAAGAAATTGATGCCGTATTTCGAAACCAAAGGTATTCAACTTCAGTTAACAGCGCCTTAGCAAAATGGTGCCCCTGAGCGAATGAGTTGGAGTTTAATGGCAATGACGAGATGTATGCTTATACAATTTGAATTGGACAGAAGGTATTGAACGGAAGCTTTAATTACCGCTAACTATTTACAAAACCGACTTCCATCAAAAGCTGTAGAGAAACGAATTGTATTTTTCAAAAAAACCAGCAATGGAAAACATGCGAACTTTTGGATGTTTGGCATATCACTATGTAAATAAAAATCTTCGACATAAGCTGGAAGGTGTGTCAAAGAAGTGTGAACTTGTTGGCTTTTGCGATGAATCCAAGGCATACTGACTGTTAGACTTAAAAACAGCAAAGATTATCATATCAAGAGATGTCAAGTTTAACGAGAATATGAATGCCAATTTCAAGGAGTTCCCGGATATGACAAAAATTAATGATGAAGATGATGAGGCTTTTGCCCAAATTAAACTCATCGATGACGATGGCTAAAGGAATGACAATTTAACAAATACTAAAATTGATGAAATCTATGAAGATGCAACAGATTTTACTTCTGAAGAAAACAATGAAGATACCGAAGAAACAAATATAAATTCTGTAAAAAAAACAAAAGGACTTCGTCAAGACAAAATTAAGGTATAGCGCCAAAAAGGTACACTGGACTTGTGCTATAGAAGAAGAACTGCAGGCTATGTATGTATGTTAATAAGACTTGGGAACTTGTGGAATTGCCGAAAGATAGAAAGGCTATAAGCTGTAAGTGGATATACAAGATCAAAACATTGGTTGATGAATCAAAAAGGTACAAGGCAAGACTTCTTGCCACAAAGGGTTTTCGCAGAAGTACAAGTGTTTGGTCCTGTCGTAAAGCAGATGACACTAAGAACTCTTGGCGATAGCCTCATTGAAAGGCATGATCGTACAACACATTGACGTCAAAACTGCATTTTTAAATGGGGACTTTATGTAATGAAATTTATATAAAGCAACCTACCGGATTTACACAAAATGGAAACGAAAAATTGGTATGTAAATTAAATAAAAGTATTTATGGTCTCAAGCAATCAGCAAGATGTTAGAATCAAAAGATTAATTCCACTCTAATTAATTTTGGAATTGGAAGGAGATAGGCTGATTGTTGCTTGTACGTTAAAGGTAAGGGGACAAAATTATTTATGTACTCGTTTATGTTGATGACATCTTGGTTACTTCAAAAGAACAAAATTTGGTGTTGAACACAATTGATGGAATAAGAAAACACTTTGAAATAACTGACATGAGAAATTTGAAATTATATCTTGGAATACAAATTGAAAAGAAAAATGGACTGTATTATATGCATCAAGAAAGGTATACTTAATAAATGTATCTAGTACATATTTTCTATGTCAGTGCCAAACTATCTAAAATATAGACAACAATGAAGTCTACTTCTAGCTATATCTTTCTGGGAACACAAGACCGGACATAGCAGCAGCTATTTCCATTCTTAGTAGGAAAGTATCTTGTGATTGTAATGAAGTCAAACGAGTTTTAAGATATCTAAAAGGAACTCAACAGCTACAGTTTGTGTTGGATGTAAAACAGAGAAATTAAAACTTGTTGGATGTGCTGATACAGATTGGGCTGCAGACATAAACGGACGTAAATCTACAAGGGGATATATATTCAAATTAGGAGAAGCCACACTAAGTAGAAAGCAAGGTCTTATTGCACTTTCGTCAACTGAAGCGAAATTTGGTTCTTTGGCAGAAGCAACTCAAGAACTGATTTGGCTCAGAACATTATTTCAAGACTTACAAATTTATATACAAGACGTTACAATGTTTGAGGACAATCAAAGTTGCTTAGAGCTTGGACTCAGAGAATATCATTCCACGAACAAAACACATAGATGTTAAGTATTAGAGGTCTGCATGAATACATTCATTTGCCTTCTCTGACCAAGCACAGTACTTCAGTGTATTCTGTTCGTTGCATTCATAGAAAGTAGTGTACACTAAAAATGAATACACTATTCTTGAAAACAAATACTGCACACGATTCGATCTATTTATAACAGAACGAATACAGTATTTGGTTTCTATCCTGGGCTTGAATGCTTGAATCAAATAGAACAGAACAAGCCTAACATATTATAAACACATCGAATACACCGAATGTACCGAGTATAAAATCAAATACACTAGTTTTTTTTCTCTTCTAAGCTTTACTTCTCAAATGGTAGTTCGTCGCAGCGACGAACCGGGAAAAAATTTCTAATTCAATTCTAGTGTATTTATAATTTAAACTTATTTTATGATTGTGAGGCTTGTATGGCACGTAAAATTACAAATGAGATATCAAAAAATAGGATTTTTTACACAGATGCGATATATGAAAAAATTAACACACTACATTCAAGCAATAAAGAGTTGTGTGGTTTTTAATCGATTCTATGCAAATAACGGTACTTGGTGATTTTTTATAATTTTAATTATTTTTTTATTATTTTTTATAGAATAAATTACATGTTGTGTTAAAATTTCAGATTTTTATGTCAACACGTTTAGAAAATATTTTAAAAAAAACTTGAAAAACAGTTTAAAAACATTAGAAAATTCAAAACGTTTAGCTTAATATCTTCGCTTAACGGTAACATAGAGTTTTGAATTTTTTACCAAAAAATTAGCTGTTAGAATTTCAAATTTTTCGTATAGCTAAGAAAATAAAAAAATAAAAAAACAACGAAAAAATCAATGAAAACATTTACAAATATATAAATTCAAATTAAATTAATTTGTTGTATTTGATTCGGTGTATTCGATGTGTTCGATATAAACTCGCTGTATTCGATGCATTTGAGAAAAAAATCAAATGGTGTATTCGTTTCAAGTAAATACATGATTCTATTGTTTTGGTTTGAGTTGATGATTCATTTGATTTGTTTTGAAAGATGTGAATGCAGTGAATAGTGTATTTGAAAAAATATAGAACGGCTTGGAAGTGGTTTCAAGCCATTCGTTGCAGATGTTTATTAAGTATTACTTTCTTCGTGAAGTTAAACAATCAAAAGAAGTAAAATTTATTTATTGTCCTACGGAAGAAATGGTTGCAGGTTCTTACGAAGCCTTTGCAAATTATTTATAGGTCATATACTTATTGGAATGGTTTATTTTTTTTTCAACTTGATCATGAACTTGAATGATTTCGATTTTAGGATGTTGTTATGGTAGGTAAAGGATAGGGTAGGTAGGTATATGTTTTAAAATTCTGGATAGTTAGGAAGTGGTTTCAAGTGTTTTTAAGTGTAAATAAAGAAAGTGATTAGTTTAAAACAATAGATACTTGAACTTGATGACGGTACGAACGTACCGAGGTGCCTATATCGAATCGGATCACTATCTTGTTGGTATGGTTTTCCGAGGGCGGAATGCCTTGCGAAGACGCATTGCATGCGCCGATCAGGTTCGAATCAACACGAGTGCAGCGCAATGAAAACACCAGTAACACCTTTGGACATGCGTTAGGACCTGAAACCGCTCAATCCAGGGAGAGTAAGTCCTGGAGCCAGTATGCTGGGCGTAGATGAAAAATGGACACGCCTTAAGAACACTCTCATTAGTATTCTTAAGGCGTATTCATTCATATAATTCATAATTCACGGAATTTCTAAAAAAAAAAGTAATACCTACATACATTTTCATCATTAAAAAAATGCAAATACCTAGTTATGTATCTATTGTTTTAAAGAAATTGAAAAACAAAAATGAAATCGGTAAAAGATGATATAAGAGGAGCTGATTCAAATATTTTGCAAAATATTCCTTTATCAGAAAAACCGAAAACAAATAAGTTTGAGATTGTAAAAACTCTTCGTGATAAAAATTTGAGTGTATGTTAAAGCAGATAAAGGTAATAAAATTGTGATTATAAATAAAGATGATTATGAAGATAGATTTATGAGTCTAACTAATGAATTTAATTACAAACAAATTCAAATATCACTTGCAAAAATGATTCGAGAAGTTGATCTTTTGAGATATATATAAGTATAGTCTTCGGTCAAGGATTAAATCGAGTTCTGAAAGTTTCGAATCCAATTGTTGCAAAAATATACAGTTTACCTAAGAAACATAAACAAGGAAATAAAATGAGAACCATTGTGTCGAATTTTAACGCACCTAGTTATAAAATTGCAAAATGGTTAGTGAGTGAAGTTAAAAGCTGCCACCTATTGTGAGTGTCTATAAAAAATACGTACGGCCTCGCTAAAAAATAAAACATATTCAACTCGGTGAAATTGAGTGTATGGTTTTGTTCGATGTATGTTTTTTGTTTCCAAATATACTTGTTGATATATGTAACTCTTCAACAATTCCAAAAATATTTAGTCTCGATAGACTTACCTACGAACAAAAAAGCTGTTTATAACCGAACAGCGAAAATCTTTATGAATCAAAGTTTTTTCCAATTTAATTAGTTGAAAAGGGCACAAATATGGGAAACCCATTAAGGCCATTAATAAGTGAATTATTCATGTCTGATTTCGAACTAAGTTTAAAGAAAAACCAACTTTTGCCAAATGTATGGCATCGGTACTCGTATGTAGATGATGTTTTTGCGGTAACTAAAAAATCGGAATTTGAGTGTTCAATTGTTCAATTTGGTTCTATAAAATTTAAACATGAAATTAAAAATGACGGTAAATTAACTTTCCTTGGGCAAATTCTTAAACGCAACATTTGCAAAGTAAACCACATGCAAAGCAAATGAAGAATGCAGTTGAAAAGGCAAAGCAAGTGAAGTGCGCAAGATATTTTTGACATTTGCCGAAATACATTTGCATTTGCGCATGCAAATAAAATCTACTACATTTAGGGACAATCTGCTTAGCAGGGATGTTTACGTTTGCATTTTGGAATTGTTTGCTTAGCATAATTTGCGCAAGTTTTGCGTTTAAGAATTTGCCCCTTGATTTAGAATTAAAAAGAAAGTTTAATAAATCAATTGAAATAGCTGTGTACCGAAAACCAACTAGCACTTCTAGAACAATAACAAAGGATTCAAATTGTTATATACAACATAAACATGCAGCTTTCCACTCCATGGTAATCGGTTGTGTTGCTTGGATCTTTCAGCAATGAATTACATGAAAGAGTGTAAAACAAATCGTGAAACTAAACGGTCACAAGGAAGTTTTAATAGACTGTATTATTAAAAAAAAACATACGGAAAAAATAGAAAAACAAAAATCATACGTGTGGTATCATACGTGCGATATCATATGAACCAGTTGTGTTGATATCAATAATGTTCAACTTGTTAAGGAAGTAAGAGAATAACGAAAACTCGATACATATGAGAGTTTTTATATACAACAAGATCCTAACTCTATGAACCTAATCAACGGGAATATAGAGTCAATATTTTCCTCTTATCTAATATAAAATCAAACACCCCCCACAAGAAAGCACGGCTGAGTTCATAAATGTAAAAATGCTGCAGTCATGCAAGATTTGCGTTCACAAATGTAAATACACTGCATTATCATTGCATTATAGCAGTCGGTAACTGTGTTCATAAAAGCATGCTGACAATCGATATGCGATCAAAATTGCAGTGAATTTTGTTTTGGTGCGCGCTTGTTGCAAGTGCAGGATGACTGAACAAAATATGTGAGTAAAATAATAGAATATTTAATATGTTTTGCAAAGTTTTGTTGTTCTTTTCTGTTTTAAAGTTAAAATATATTATTTATAATGTTTAAGGAATGAAAGTGAACAAGAATTTTGGTCAGATGCTGATACCAAGCTATTGGTTACCATTAGTTTGGCAATGGAGTCTGAATTTATAGCTGGCCGCAAAAAGAATATTTATGAACCCTTTTTTGGCATTGTAGAGCTTTCGCATATGTGCAGCAGTTTTTCTGTTCATGTATGTACTGAATAAATATTTCCTGCATGGCATGTGCATTGTGCAACAATGTTGCAATTATGAACTCAGCCCACATCAAAGCACATAATTTGACTTTTCAATTTAGTCATGATGCTGAGGATGGAATGATAACATTCCGAAATGCATTTAAGGTACTCCTTTTAACTCAGTTTTTTATTTTGTAATTTTATGTTGTAAATAATTGTGTTAAAAGTTAAAATTTGTGAAATCATTAAGGTGTTTTGTTTCGACTTACAATTTTCTTTTATTACTTTATCTATTAAAATTAAAACAATTGAATATTGTTTTATTGTTAATTATATTAGACCTAAAAGTAGCTTAGAATTATATGTTCAACTTGTTTCAAATGTTAATAATTTACTAAATAGTTTTTCATCTAATCAATATCCATGCATCTTTGGTGATTTTAATCTTGGAGACATTGATTGGTGTTATTTAGAAGATGAGCAAATCCTTGTCCCATTTAACATTTCTAATGATGTGGAATTTGAATTGGTTGACAATTTTTTATCATTAGGGTTAATACAAATTAATCACATAAAAAATAGTTTAAATAGATTTCTTGACCTCGTATTTATTCTTAAAGATCTTAAATTTACGATTTTCGAATCCGATTTTCCTTTAGTAAGAAATCAAATTCATCACAAAGCCATTCATGTCATATTAGAACTATGTAATTTTCAACCTTTGCCTAAGGATAACTGTTATACTTTAAATTACAAGAAGGCTGACTTCATTTCCTTAACTAACTATTTTAACTCGCTATTTATGAACTTGCTATAGCAGATAAATCTTTAAAACAGATGTATTCAATCTTCAAATCACTTCTGTTTGAGGGTGGTCAGCAGTTCGTCCCTGTAGTTCGAAAGAGAACGTCCTTCAAATTCCCGTGGTTCAATGAAAGACTTAAGAACTTAAAAAATTTTAAAAACAAGGCTTTAAGGAGATGTAAAGCATCGGGTGATTCTGCAGATAGAATTCTTTTTCTACAGTTGAGAAGGGAGTTTGATTTTTTAAGTAGATTTCTTTACTCACAGTATATATGTAAGTTCAGTTGAACGGAACATCAAACAAAATCCTAACTCTTTTTGGGTTTTTTTGAGCTCAAAACGCAAAAGCTCGGCATTCCCGAGTTCCATGGAGCTTGACGGTGAGAACTCCTTTGATACCAAGGCGACATGTAATCTATTCGAAAAATGTCTTTTCCTGAAAACTTGTATGGGAGTATTAATACTCAAATAGATTTCGATATTTTTTCCTTGACAGATCAAGAAGTAGTCGACGGTTTAGCTATCTGGATTTAAATATGCGACTTTACTTGGTAAAGTGTTAAAAATCATTTTTAATAAGTCGCTTTTCACTGGTGATTTTTTAGAGGAGTGGAAAATATCTTCAATAAGTCCAATTTATAAAAGTGATCTTAAACACTTAATTAAAAACTATAGGCCAGTTTCTAAACTCTCGGCGATTCCAAAATTTTTTGAAAAGTTAGTATTTAATAGGCTTAATTTCACAGTGAAAGATATTATAACTCCGAAACAGCATGGATTCTGTAGTGGTCGCACTACTGCAACTAATTTGACTTTTTACAAATTTTTGTTTTAATTCATTGGAAAAAAGAATGCAGATCGATGTCTTATACATGGATTTCGTAAAAGAGTTCACCATAGTCTTCTTATAAGAAAGTTAGAGAAAATGGGGTTCAAATTTGGCTTTCTTAAATGGTTGGAATCATATTTGTCAAATCGGAAACAGATTGTTAAAATCGATGGGGACCAATCCTTTTTTATTGGAGCCTTGTCAGGGCTACCTCAGGGTAGTCATTCGGGACCTCTCCTTTTCAACCTATTCGTCAATGATATTCCAGATTGTTTACAATTTGCAAACTGTCTAATGTTCGCCGACGATTTGAAATATTATTTTCAAGTATCTTCAATTGAAGATTGTGTTAAATTCCAAAAAGATATTGATGAATTTTTTCAGTGGTGCAAATATAATCATCTTGAACTAAATATCTCTAAATGTAAGATATTTAGGGTTTTTCGTTCAACACCTAAGGTACTGTTTAGTTACAGTCTCGGTAATGAAAATCTTTCAGTCTTTAGCGAAATAAAAGACCTTGGTGTTGTTTTTGGCACAAAGTTGACTTTTTCAAAACATATTGATTTTATAACATCCAAAGCGAATTCGTTGCTAGGTTTTTTGAAGCGCAACACGGTTGTCTTCAAAGACAGTTATACTTTAAAAACAATTTATATGTCTTTAATAAGACCCATATTGGAATATTGTAGCGTTGTCTGGTCGCCTTTTTATCAAAACTCCTCTGATAGAATCGAAAATGTGCAAAGGAGGATTACACGTTTTGCTTTGAGGAAATTGGGGTGGACAGAAGGTTTGCCTAGCTATAGCTCTAGATGCGCATTAATATATTTGAAATCATTAAAAAGTCGTAGGGATTCCTTAAGTGTTCTTTTTATAAAGGACATAATAAATTATAAAATAAAATCTCCGGATTTACTTGTTCTTATGCCCTTTTATGTTCCTGAAAGGAATTTACGAAACAGGGACGTTCTCTTTCTGATTCCTAGTCACAGGACGAACTATGGTCAAAATGAACCCATAACTCGTTCTTTATCAGTTTTTAATTTAGTTCACTATGAAGTCGATCTTCAAATGAAGAGAAACATGTTTAAGAGTATTGTTTTAAATTTGTTTTAAATGATATATGTATGTATGTATGTATGTATAGGTGTTATATAAGTAGTTTTAAGTTATAGCAGTCAAAAGATTATAAATCCATTGATGAAGAATAAAGAATAATAATTTTCCTGCCTAGTAAAGAACATGGTATAAGAATAACACTTTGATTTGCGCACTGCATCTTCTTCTTCACAAAAAAGTATGAGTATGTAAGAAGTAGCAAGTGCAAAGGATGGGAATAACAAAAAACAAGTTGTGTCTTGTGCGCGCACTAAAGGGGTTTTTTAATACCCTTAAAATGATAAACAGAGTGCGAGCGTTAGGAAAATAGGGAAGGATTTAAAAGGAGATACCGATGCACATTTGGTTTAAAGTTCTGACCATTAAAGTGGGAGGAAAAGACAGAGCCGGGTAAAGCATTCCACATTCTCGTGGTGACGCTAAAGAAAGAATCTCTGTACTTCACAGTACATTCGAAGATGGGCTCAAGGGTAAACTGATGCGCATTCCTAGCATTGCGAGTATTGCGGTTAAATTGTTTAAGGGGAGGAATGCAACTATAACAATGACAAACACGAAATATTAAATTATTTATTCAGCTTAATACTAAACTTACAAGTTAACTTAAATCTTCTAAGTGAAGAAGTACTAATATGGAAGTCGAAGGTAATTTGTGCGTTATTAGCCAAGGGCAGCATTCTTGAAATAGGTTCAAAGAGACCGTAATTTGTGGGGTGATGAGGGAGGTGGAAGAGAGGAGCAGATCTAATGTGTCGAGGGTTAGTGTAGACGGGAATCATTTCCACAAGATAGGTTGAGTCTATGTTCCCTACTAATATCTGGTGCAGAAACAGAATATCAGCGACTTCGCGGTGGCGTCTATGCAGGGTTTGCAAATTGATCAATTTTATAAAATCTTCATAAGGGAGTAAGATGAGATTATCAGACCAAGGAAGACCACGGAGTGCAAATCGAAGGAATCTACGTTGTACAGCTTCAATTCTTTGAGAATGTGAGCTCTGATATGGAGACCAGACTTGGCTAGCATATTCAAGGAGGGGTAACGAAGGTAATGTATAGCGCTTTTGTGACGTAGGGGTTTAAGAATTCCTTAGACCAACGTTTGATAAAGCCTGGAGAAGAGTTGGCCTTATTAATAATATAATCAAAATGAGCTCTTAATTTAGCTGGCTGTCACAAATAACTCCAAGATCACGAATTGAGAAGACAATTTGAATAGCAACTTCTTGAAAAAATATGTTCGAGAAGGAAACTCCAAACGTTTACGTGAGAAAGTTATGGATTGACATTTTGTAACATTGAGTTCTAAGAAAAATTTGTTACACCATGTTTGGAATGCATTGAGGTCGTTTTGGAAGTAGAATAGGATCGGACGGAGTAGAAATGACTTTAATTATTTTCATATCATCAGCGTAAATAGAGACTGTCGAATCTTTGATGACATTAATAACGTCATTTATGTGGGTCGATTCCAAAAACAAAACGCACTTTTCAATAAAATATGTATGTACAGTCTTTATTTATTTAAACAAATTAACTATTTGGGAATAGCAAGTTGCTGTTGCGCTTTATTTGGATGGTTCTTGTCGACTGACTACTGAGTCACAAATTAAAGAGGTTGATGGAGAGAGATCTGCATAACAACGTGTGTGTGTGTCTGGTGTGGTGAGCTATGCCAGGGATGGAGTGAAGGTACCATCATTGGCACGGCGAGCCCGTGCTCTTGTGGTGGGACCACTATATCCTACATTTATTGTTAAAACCAAAATCAAAGGGCCAAGGTGGCTCCCTTGAAGAACGCCCGATGTTGCATGGATGGGTTCAGAGATTGAAAACTTGAAGATAACTCTATATTGACTCTAGTATGATCTGAGCCAAGAAATAACAAAGAGAGGAAAACCGAGGGCTTTAAGTTTAAGATAAATAATTTTGTGGCTGATTTTATCAAAAGCCTTACTAAAATCGGTGGTGATAACATCCATTTCATTTCCTTTTTCTAATTTATTAAGAGTTTTAGAAACGAATTCTGTAAGGTTAGTTGTGGTGGATCTGCCTTTTAAGAAGCCATGCTGTTGTGAGCAAATGATAGATTTGCAGTGGAAATAGAGAGAGTCTTAGACAATGCTTTCAAAGAGCTTGGGAATTGAGGAAAGCTTGGCTATAGGTCGGTAGTTAGCAACATCATTTTTTAATCCTTTTTCATGAATAGGAAATATAAAGGAGTCTTTCCATAACTAACAGGAGAAATATGGAAGTTATTCTTTTTGAATTGTTACGATTAGGTTGGTTTTAGTTTTGTTATCAAAAAATGTATTATCTCGTAAGCGTGACATCATATAACGTCCATCTAGGTCATTTGGAGTGGGTGGAAGGAAAGCAAGCCTAGAAATTATTTTAACAGGAGTGGGAACCATAGGGTCAAAGATCGGGGAATGGACAGTATGAGAAGAAGGATCAGCAGTTTTAGTGGAGTTGGAAGAGGAAAGAGACGGTTAAAACGGTGAAGCGGCGGGGTTTAAGGTATGAGAATATAAGACAGTGTTCTAGTGATGGTAATCTCATCTATCATTTTTAATGCTCTATTTTGGATACTATCCAAGAGACTCAAGTAGGTTGTTGGAGCACCGGCCAAATATGAGAATTATACTCAAGTTTTGGAGGAATAAAGGCTTTAAATATTACAGCCTGACAGTGGCGTGGCGAGAAAATTGTAGCGTCTTATTTTTTGAATATAAAAGCGGTTGTTGAACAAAGAGGATGCTTGAAGAAGAGAAAGATATGAAACAAATAAATAAGACGGAAAAATCTTCATATTTTTCATTCTATTATAGAGATAGAGAGCGGTAGTTGAAAACATTAACTAAGAGTATTTTTGTGGCTCTCTTCGGTGGTTTGTTGTTTGTGATTTGTAGAATGTGCTTGAATGAAGTATGATGATAGAGACGAGAAGCAGAATGGAAAAATTAAACTTATGCGATGGCTTATGTGTGTAGATTTTTCATGTTTGTTTGGCAGATAGTGCTTATTTTTGGTGGATTTTTAAAAGGGAAGACGGTAGGAATCGTGTTATATGGACGCCACGCCACTACAGCCTGATCAGAAGAGGTTAAAAAATTTCTTGCATCGTCGAAGAAAACCTAGACACTTGGCAGCTTTTTTGGCGAATATGTGCTCATTGCAATGCAGGTGGTTTGTAATACACATTCCGAGAACTGATAGATTTTCAGTTTCCGCGATGGAAGTGCCACTCATGGACAGTGACAATGGGGGTGGGGTGGGTTCCGCTTTAACGACAGAAGAGATTCATCGAAACGCATTTTCGATAAGAGAGCCTGATGCCAAACTCTATCAAATGCTTTTGAAATATCAAGTGCAATAATTTTACTTTCTCCAAAACCATGTAAAGATTTGTTCCACTGTTTGGTGAGATATACCATCAGATCACCGGTAGACCTATTGCTGCGAAAGCCGTATTGCCGGTCATTAAGAAGCTTCCGTTCTTCGAGATATTTTTGAGCTGAAAATTGATCAGCGTTTCCATGACCTTGAAAAGAAGGGACGTAAGTGCAATTGGACGGTAATTTGAGGGTGAGGAAGATTCGCCTTTTTTAGGGACAGGCTGGACAAATGCAGTTTTCCATCCGCTCGGGAAGAGACTAGTAGAGTAGGTCAGATGGAAAAGCTTACGCAGTGGCTTTGCCAGCGTAAAAGAACACCTCTTTAGAACAACACTATCAGGGGAATACTATCCGAACCAGCGGATTTGTGTATGTCGAGGTCTTTCAGGACTCTTGCAACTGCACGAGTGCGAAAGAAGATTTGTCCCATAGAATCGTTTACGCTCTCAAGTACAGGAGGTGTTATAACACTAACGAAAACTATAGACCTTTTGCTAAACTTCAGCTTATCCCAAAGTATTTGAAGCTATCGTTAAAAATAAACTTTATAGTTAAGTTCGAAATCATATTTCCCAGCATCAACATGGCTTTATGAGTGGAAGATCAACTGCAACTAATTTATCAAAATTTACAAATTACAGTCTTAGTAGTTTAGAAAATCGCTTGTAAGTCGATGTTATTTATACGGATTTTTCAAAGGCGTTTGATCGTGTACAACACAACATTCTTATTAAAAAAAACTTGAGCTGCTTGGTTTTCACTCTGCTCTCCTAAAATGGATTAAAAGCTATTTGGTTGGACGTAGACAGTAAGTCAAAATTGGTGATGTGTTATCAAATGTGTTATGAACGCAAAATTTAAGTTAAAGAAAATCTTATTTTATTTAATTAAAGTATTTATATAAAGAATAGCAAAATTGTTTATTGTTTAATGATGGCTGAAAACACGTCTTTTCATGTTGATGTCGACATAATGAATCTCTCTTCTTTTTCTCTCCGCTTCCATATTCGTTGAATTATATACTTAAAAATGTATCTTTGTAGTTTGTTGGCGTTGCCAACAAAATGAAATTGAAAATCTTTCTGGCGTACCCAGGGCAGCCACCTAGGTCCACTCCTTTTCATTCTCTTTGTTCATGATCTGCCGAATCATATCTCACATTCCAGATGTCTTCTGAATGCTGATGATCTTAAAATTTTTCGATGTGTAAGATCTCCATTAAATGCCATTAAACTACAAATAGACATTGATTGCATAATTGACTGGTGTTATAAAATTTGTTATATTTCAATATTAAAAAATGCAGTATTGTAACATTTTCAAAAATACTGAATCCATTTTGTTTTGATTACAAAATTTTGAATCATTCATTAGTAAGATTATTGAGTCAAAAGGATCTGGGAGTTATCTTTGACTCTAAAATGAGCTTTTCGCTTCAAATTGACCATATAATTTCCAGAGCTAACTCGATGTTGGATCCTTATACTCTAAAAACCCTTTATATTTTGCTGGTCAGACCTTTGTTGGAGTATTGTTGTATTATATGAAATCCCTTCACGCAATGTAATATCCATAGGATTGAAAAAGTTCAGAAAAGATTTACCAAATTTGCCTTACGAAAAATTTTTAAAAATTCGGATTTTCCTTCTTATGAGACCAGATGTAATTTAATTGAGAAGAAAATTGTATTCAGTACTTTTTGCTTTTGATGTTCTTAATTTAAACATGGATTGTGCTGATTTGTTAGTTAGTTGCGTCCTAGAGATGATAATTTTTATATGTTCCTTTTCACACCACAAATTATGCTAAACACAATCCAATTACTAATTCTTGTTTGCCTTTCAATGAATTTGATCTTTGTTGTGTTCACCGAACAAGAAAGAAAACAACCTTTTTACTTGGTAGTCAAAATGAGAGTGACTCAAACTCTATTCATTATATCCTTCGTTACCTATTCCGA
This sequence comes from Syrphus vitripennis, assembly GCA_958431115.1. Lineage (NCBI taxonomy): Eukaryota > Metazoa > Arthropoda > Insecta > Diptera > Syrphidae > Syrphus > Syrphus vitripennis. The sequence goes on along the minus strand of OY288109.1, from coordinate 62,618,477 downwards.
AACCTAGATCATCACTTCCAGGTCAACCACGCATTCTACCTTACTTCACTTGCCTTGACACAGTTACAGTTTATTTAAACAACGAATGCACCATATGTTATTATTGACATACTTGGACTCCATGGGTCAGTATTGTTTATGTTTGCAATATGACCCATGTCGTTGTTTTGCTGTTTGGTTGACATAGTTCGATTGCTGTTCCCTTTAAAGTGTAACATATGACACATGAGGAACCTTTAGCAATAATCGAACTGTCATGTGTCTTGCAAGTGATTCTTAAGAATTGTGTGTGGTCTCCAATTTAATGGCACAACACTCCTCCCCCCCCTAAAATAAGAAAGGCGTACGAGGTGACGAGTGAGATCTTTCGGCTTCAGGTGCGGAAGTAAATAATTCATAGGTCTTTATCACAACTTTGTATTTATTAAATTGCAATCTTTTGTTTTTTTTTTCGTTTCATATTATACCTACTTATAATTACATACATACATATTTTTAGATTTTTGTTTTCTCTTTGTTTGTTGACATTTTTTTTTTGTTATAAATTTTTTTGTTATTTCTTTTAATAATGCTTACGTTGCATTTTTGTTTTGTTTTTGGTTTGCTTACAAATAATTATATCTGCGATGTTTCTTCAAGGTCAGGTGTTACATTCATTTCAGGAACGTTTAAATTTTCTGTTGGTTTTTTGTTAAATGTACATTTTATTTTAATTATTTTTTTTAAATATTACGTATAAAGCTAGAACTACAAGAACAAGAAAAATAATGGAAACAGAAAATTGAGCATGTTCATGTGTGACATGGAATAACAAATTATTTTGCTTTAACAAATCTTTAATACTTATGCTATAATTATCTAAATCCAGTTTTTCTATATGGGTGATATGTTTTCAGGTAAGGTTTGTTCTTCTAAAAAGTATGAAATGGGAGTTTTTGTATGGTGTTTGATGCTTGGAGTGTGGAATTGTGTTGTAGCAAAATATAGCATACTCCAGATAATTATCCCAGTTCGATTGATCCTTGCTTGCATAGTTTCTGAGGTAGTCACCTAATGTTCTGTGTGACCTTTCGAGGGCACCATTTGATTCTGGATGGTATGGACTAGTTTGAGTTTTATTGATTTTTAAAATTTTGCAAACATTTTTAAACAATTCGCTAGTAAAGTTAGTTCCTTGATCTGTGAGAATGGTTTGGGGAATCCCATAAGTACAAACTATTTTCTTTACAAGTGCTTCGGCCGCAGTTCTTGCTTCTTGATTTGGTATAGCTATGGCTTGTGCAAATTTTTTCAAATCGTCTTGGAATGTCAGTATGTACTTGTTATCATTTTCTGTTATAGGAAGTGGTCCCACTATATCGAGAGCTATTCTTTCGAATGGAGTTTTTGCTGTTGTTGTGATGACCATTGGTAGTTTGTTACGTGCATACAGCTTATTCTTTTGGCAAAGTTCACATGACGCAATGTAATGTTTTATATCTTCATACATATTTTTCCATTTGTATGTCTTTTTTATTCGTTTGAGTGTACGTTTGACACCTTGATGACCGCCTAAAGGTGTGTCATGAAATTCATGTAAAATTTTCTTAATCTCCTCTGGACTAGAGACTTCGACAATGTTCTGACTTACATCTTCTTGATATGGTAAGTTTTTGCTATTACTACGTTTTATCACATCAACTTCAGCTGTTTTCATACGGGAGAGAGCGTCTGCGTTTGTGTTCAAACGACCTGCTTTATGAGAAACTGTAAAATCATATTCTTCAAGTTTAATGCGCCAGCGCATTATTCTCGAGGAAGGACCCTTAAGGTTAAACATCCGTACAAGTGGTTTGTGATCAGTAATTACTTCAAAGTGTCGTCCATAAACGTATGGTCGGAAATGAGTTACTGTCCAAACAACTGCTAAAGCTTCTTTCTCTATAGTTGTTTTGGACTACTCAATTGTATCATTTGCTATTTATATTTACATTTGAATTTATATATTGTTTAATTAATTGAAATGCTATACTATTCAAATCTAATCTTTATTTTTTAATTTTTTAAATACTTACTTTGAATTGTTTACATACTTACATTAAATTAATTCATTCAATCATTCATTCATTCACTTATTCATTAATTAAAATTTGTCATTGTAAATCAATCTACAACTCCACTGTACTTGCGGTTTAATACTTTGAGTGACTTAGAATTTCTTTCTTTAACAAGCGGTACTTTTAACTTAATAATAATTTGAGAGAGTACACTGGAAAGCCACAGTTGCAGTGGGTTGTAGTTTTGAGTGACTTTTGCTATTGAATTATAAATTATTGTTTTTCTCGTTCACTTGGATTTCAACCATAGCACAGTAAGGATTGGTAAAATAAATTTGTAATTTTTATCACAAATATTTATACCTGTGAAAATATATGTATTTTTTTTAATGATGCTTTTTTTTTAAGTGGTGCTTGGCATTAAATACATAATTATAGTAAATTTCTCATCATAAAATTGGTCCTTCGATGTCGGATGATAAATTTATCTGAATCAAAAATTTTTTGTGAAAAATTAGACTAATAATTGATTTTATTCTGTGCTAAATATCGTTCAGTGCAATTTGTTTTCGATTAACTGTGGTTATTAGACTTTTGCGTTTCTTTTCAACCTGCTCAACTTTTTACTTGATTCCTTTCGGTTTTATATATAAAACAATGAATGCAATAAAATTCAAGATTGGTAATGTTAAAGGCAGGTTAACTCGTGCGGCAAATTTCGTAGAAACAATTGAGGAATCTACGCCTCTCGAGTCAATAGAGATTAGGTTGGAAAAGTTAGAAACCACGTGGTTAGAATTTACTAATTTGTACGATGAACTTTTTGAATTGCTCAAGGAAACTGATGATACTAGCGAATTAGAAACTGAGTTTGGTGATTATGAAACCAAATATTTTACGGCTCATTCGCGTCTTACTCAATCTATTAGGGCACGTAAGATTCCTGAAAAGGTGGCTGAGAAAAACGCGGAAACTTCGGTCGTGGAACAGCTAGCCTTACAACAATCATCCTTTCTTGAAAGGTTGAATTCGTCGGGAGACTCTAATACCTCAAACCATTTGCCAAAAATCGTGGTGCCCCCTTTTTCTGGAGACTATAAAGACTGGCCTAGTTTTCGTGATATTTTTACTGGGTCGATTGACTGTAGGAAAAATCTTACAGCGTCTCAAAAGTTTCACTTTTTAAAATCATTTCTTCGTGGAAATGCTCTTCAATTAATTAATGATATAGCCATTTCCGATTCAAACTACTTTGAAGCATGGGAGCGACTAGAAAGACGATACGATCGTGTTCAAATTATTGTTCAATCATACATTCAAATGTTTTTATCGCTTCCATCTACTAGTGTTAGCAACGTAAAGATTTTGCGAAAGATAACCGACGATGCAGACCAAGTCGTGCGTGGACTCAATGCCTTAAATAAGAACAGTCGCGATCCGTGGATTATTTACCTTTTATTAAGCAAACTAGATCCAGATACTAATAAATCTTGGGCAGAACTTGTTGGTTCTAAGGAAGATTGCTCCATTATGGAACTTTTAGACTTTTTGCAAGATCGTTGTGATGCACTAGAAGCGTGTCAGGCACTTAGTAAACCGGTTTCGTCGCGAACTAAGCCTCATAGTACGACAATCAAATCGCACTTAGCTGAAACATTAGATTCTAAGCCACAATGTCCAAAGTGTAATAGTGATCACTTCTTAAGTCAATGTTCGAAATTCGTTGAATTAGACATAGCTTCGCGACGAAGCTTTGTAAAAAGTCTCTCACTTTGCTTTAACTGTCTTCGGGCTGGACATCCGTCCTTCAAATGTCGGTCTTCTTACCGTTGTCGGGTTTGTAAGTCACGACATAATACTTTGGTTCATCCAGAGGATACAACGAATAGCAATGCGAATGATAATTCCTCTTCCACATCTCGCCAACCTCCGTCGCAGTCACCGTCTTCGTCGTCTACGTCGTTTTCGTCGTCTTTTACTTCGTCTGCACCTGCCTTTTCTTCTCAATCACCGCTTTTGAACAACCATTCCATTGAGTTTAACCGTCGTAAGACAACCATTCTTCCTACCATCCTAGCAAAGATTAAGGATTCTCATGGAAACATTACTGACTGTCGAATCCTCCTGGATTCTGGATCACAGTCATCTTTCGTGGTGGAATCTTTCGCGCAGAGACTTGGATATCCTCGTTCGCATGCTAGAATTCCAATTCGTGGGTTGTCATCCTTAGAGACAGGTTATACAAAAGGTTGTATTCCTCTTCGGCTGTGTTCCCGCTATAATTCTTCTTATTTGACTGTTGATGCATTAGTTTTGACTAAAATAACCTCAAATTTGCCGTCTAAGTCCGTAGATATTTCTTCTTGGTCTCACATTTTTGATCTTGAACTAGCGGATCCTAATTTTTATTTAAGTGCACCTGTGGATGTGCTGTTAGGAGCCGACAAACTATGGATACTAGAAGGGGAACAGATTCGTGGCTCAGAAGGCATTCCATTCGCTCAAAGGACTTCATTTGGGTGGGTTATTACAGGAGAGTATCTAGAACCAGATGTGTCAGAGGATAGTCGTAGTTTGTCGTCTCTTCACTCTACTGTTGACGTGGATTTGTTGCTCCAGCGTTTTTGGGAGCTAGAGGAAGTAGTCCCTGCTAGTCAAACCAATGTAGAAGATCAGGCAGAGCAACATTTTGCAAGGACGTTCACTCGGGCATCAGACGGGAAGTCTGTCGTACAACTCCCCTTTACATCTTCACAAATTACGTTCGGAAATTCATTGTCGTCAGCTGTATCGAGATTGTATTCAATGGAACGTCGGTCTGCGAATAATCCGACACTACACAAATTATATACGAATTTCATGCGTGAATACTTGGCGCTGGGTCACATGAGACTTATCCCTCTAGATGAAATTAAGACCTGTCCTGGCAAGCAGTTTTATCTTCCACATCACGCAGTTTTAAAGCCGGACAGTTCCTCAACAAAGCTACGTGTTGTTTTTTATGGGTCGTCGAAAGATTCGCTAGGAACTTCTCTCAATAGTATGTTGTTAGTAGGGCCTCCTATCCAGCGGGACTTGATTGGAGTTTGTTTACGTTTTAGGCAACATAAGTATGTTTTCACCGCAGATTTTGTAAAAATGTTTCGCCAGATCTGGGTCGATGACCAACACACGGACTTTCAGCGTATCGTTTGGCGTGAACATCCTGATCAGGAAATTAATCATTTTCGTTTATGTACCGTAACATATGGTACGGCTTCAGCTCCTTTCTTGTCAGTAAGAGTTTTGAAACAGTTGGCAGATGATTACAGGTTCCAATTCCCAGATGCTTCTCGCGTTCTAACCGAGGATGTATACGTCGATGACATCATGACGGGTAGGAATTCCATTGAAGAGTTGACAAATTTACAATCAGAGCTTGTTACCTTGCTTTCAAAGGGTAAACTTCAGCTTAGAAAATGGAGTTCGAACTGTAGGTCACTTCTGGAATCTTTACCAAAAGAGGATTGTGAATTCTCTTTCTTTGATACCGAGCATACAAAGTCACTAATAAAGGTGTTAGGTATGTTTTGGAACCCAATAAGTGATGAATATTCATTTCGGATGGTTCAAACTCTTCCAAGTGTCAAATCTACAAGACGTACTCTACTATCAGAAGTTTCACGGATTTTTGATCCATTGGGATTGTTAGCTCCATCGGTTATTTTGTTCAAGATTCTGTTTCAAGAACTTTGGTCTTCGGATCTAAAACTAGGATGGGATGACCCTTTACCCCCACATTTAACGGAACGATGGAATGGCTACAGGAAAGAACTGTCTTTTTTTGAAAATGTTAGAGTTCCTAGGCTTGTGTTTTCAACGTTGCAAGAGATCGAGCTCCATGGATTTTCGGATGCATCATCGGTTGCGTACGCAGCAGTCGTTTACACAAGGTGCAAGGTCGCTGAAGGAGAATATAGGGTAACAATCGTGGCAGCTAAAACAAAGGTTGCTCCTCTTAAACCTGTTTCAATTCCGCGTTTGGAGCTTTGCGGCGCTTTGGTGTTAACCCGTCTACTTAATCTTATAAAATCATCTCTTACAGCTAAAATCACAAAGACATGGGCATGGTGCGATTCAGAAATCGTTTTACATTGGCTTTCCTCACCTCCAAGACGTTGGGCAACCTTTATTGCCAACAGCAGCTATCCTTGAAACAGTACCTCGGAGTTCTTGGCAGCATATACTTTCGGAATACAACCCAGCAGATTGTGCTTCACGTGGTGTTCTTCCTTCATCTTTACCTTGTCATGATCTTTGGTGGACCGGACCTTCGTGGTTATCTCAAGCCGATGAACATTGGCCAGAAACTAGACTTGTGTCAAAAAAAATGGATTTAGACGAAAGCTTAACCGAACAAAAACAATCACATCAAGTTCAAGTTCTTGTAACCTTTGCTGGCTCGGACATAATTCAGTCACTTATTGACAATATTTCGAACTGGTATCGTATCCAGAGAGTCTTTGCATATATCCTGCGGTATTTGTTCAACGTACTAATCCCAAAACCTTGTCGTCTCACCTCAAGCCTCAGTTTAAGTGAAATTCAATATTCGCGAAAACATATTATTAAAACCATTCAAATAACATCATTCAGTGCGGATATTCGAACCCTAATTGCTAAAAAACAACTTCCCCTGAAATCTAAACTGATAAAATATTCCCCTTTTATTGATGATGAAGGACTTCTCCGAGTTGGAGGAAGAATAAAAAACTCTATGGCTTCTTTTAATATAAAACATCCTATTATTCTTCCTAGTATTAATAAAATTTCTTCTCTCATTATCACAGATATTCATGAAAACCATCAGCATCCAGGGGTATCTGAAACCTTTGCAATAGTACGACAACAATATTGGATTTTGGGAAGCCGTAACTTAATCCGAAAAATTGTGAATCGTTGCAAAAAATGTTTCATGCAACGTAAACTTACAATCTCCCAGCTAATGGGTGATTTGCGGGACTTGATTGGAGTTTGTTTACGTTTTAGGCAACATAAGTATGTTTTCACCGCAGATGTTGTAAAAATGTTTCGCCAGATCTGGGTCGATGACCAACACACGGACTTTCAGCGTATCGTTTGGCGTGAACATCCTGAGCAGGAAATTAATCATTTTCGTTTATGTACCGTAACATATGGTACGGCTTCAGCTCCTTTCTTGTCAGTAAGAGTTTTGAAACAGTTGGCAGATGATTACAGGTTCCAATTCCCAGATGCTTCTCGCGTTCTAACCGAGGATGTATACGTCGATGACATAATGACGGGTAGGAATTCCATTGAAGAGTTGACAAATTTACAATCAGAGCTTGTTACCTTGCTTTCAAAGGGTAAACTTCAGCTTAGAAAATGGAGTTCGAACTGTAGGTCACTTCTGGAATCTTTACCAAAAGAGGATTGTGAATTCTCTTTCTTTGATACCGAGCATACAAAGTCACTAATAAAGGTGTTAGGTATGTTTTGGAACCCAATAAGTGATGAATATTCATTTCGGATGGTTCAAACTCTTCCAAGTGTCAAATCTACAAGACGTACTCTACTATCAGAAGTTTCACGGATTTTTGATCCATTGGGATTGTTAGCTCCATCGGTTATTTTGTTCAAGATTCTGTTTCAAGAACTTTGGTCTTCGGATCTAAAACTAGGATGGGATGACCCTTTACCCCCACATTTAACGGAACGATGGAATGGCTACAGGAAAGAACTGTCTTTTTTTGAAAATGTTAGAGTTCCTAGGCTTGTGTTTTCAACGTTGCAAGAGATCGAGCTCCATGGATTTTCGGATGCATCATCGGTTGCGTACGCAGCAGTCGTTTACACAAGGTGCAAGGTCGCTGAAGGAGAGTATAGGGTAACAATCGTGGCAGCTAAAACAAAGGTTGCTCCTCTTAAACCTGTTTCAATTCCGCGTTTGGAGCTTTGCGGCGCTTTGCTGTTAACCCGTCTACTTAATCTTATAAAATCATCTCTTACAGCTAAAATCACAAAGACATGGGCATGGTGCGATTCAGAAATCGTTTTACATTGGCTTTCCTCACCTCCAAGACGTTGGGCAACCTTTATTGCCAACAGCAGCTATCCTTGAAACAGTACCTCGGAGTTCTTGGCAGCATATACTTTCGGAATACAACCCAGCAGATTGTGCTTCACGTGGTGTTCTTCCTTCATCTTTACCTTGTCATGATCTTTGGTGGACCGGACCTTCGTGGTTATCTCAAGCCGATGAACATTGGCCAGAAACTAGACTTGTGTCAAAAAAAATGGATTTAGACGAAAGCTTAACCGAACAAAAACAATCACATCAAGTTCAAGTTCTTGTAACCTTTGCTGGCTCGGACATAATTCAGTCACTTATTGACAATATTTCGAACTGGTATCGTATCCAGAGTCTTTGCATATATCCTGCGGTATTTGTTCAACGTACTAATCCCAAAACCTTGTCGTCTCACCTCAAGCCTCAGTTTAAGTGAAATTCAATATTCGCGAAAACATATTATTAAAACCATTCAAATAACATCATTCAGTGCGGATATTCGAACCCTAATTGCTAAAAAACAACTTCCCCTGAAATCTAAACTGATAAAATATTCCCCTTTTATTGATGATGAAGGACTTCTCCGAGTTGGAGGAAGAATAAAAAACTCTATGGCTTCTTTTAATATAAAACATCCTATTATTCTTCCTAGTATTAATAAAATTTCTTCTCTCATTATCACAGATATTCATGAAAACCATCAGCATCCAGGAGTATCTGAAACCTTTGCAATAGTTCGACAACAATATTGGATTTTGGGAAGCCGTAACTTAATCCGAAAAATTGTGAATCGTTGCAAAAAATGTTTCATGCAACGTAAACTTACAATCTCCCAGCTAATGGGTGATTTGCCGGCCCAGCGAATTCAGCCAAGTCGTCCGTTTCTTAATTCTGGCTGTGACTATGCTGGCCCATTCACTATCAAAATGTCGCGCGGTCGGAGTCCAAAACAATCAAAAGCCTATATTGCACTCTTCGTCTGTATGGCAACCAAGGCAATACACATCTTGAAGTGGTGAGTGACCTAACAACCTCTGCGTTCCTTGCTGCTTTGCGTAGGTTTGTTTAACACCGAGGATTGTGCGCTAATATCTACAGCGATAATGGAACCAACTTTCAAGGGGCTCGTCGATGTCTTAATGAAATGCATAAGTTGGTATTATCCGAGACTTTTAACCAAACTATTGCAGATTCGATCGCGAAGGATAACATTGCGTGGCATTTCATCCCTCCATATGCACCCCATTTCGGTGGTTTGTGGGAGGCTGGGGTGAAGTCTGTTAAATTGCATCTGCGAAGAGTTATTGGATCATCAATCTTAACGTTTGAAGAGTTGTACACTGTATTAACTCAAATTGAAGCCGTATTAAATTCTCGTCCTTTATGTGTTCTATCTGATGAAGATTTAAATCCTCTAACTCCCGCTCATTTCATTATAGGTGAACCCATAACAGCTGTACCTGAGCCTTACATACTTAAGACACCTACCAACCGACTATCGCATTGGAACCACATCCAAAATATGGTTCAAGGGTTTTGGCAAAGATGGCGAATGGAGTATTTAACTTCCCTACAAGAGCGACCAAAATGGCAGCAGACGAGAAGAAATATTGAAGTTGGAGACCTAGTCGTGGTCAAGGAACCAAATCTACCACCAACTAAATGGCTTCTTGGGAAAATAGAAACCGTCACACCGGGATCAGATGGACGTGTCAGAGTTGCTTCACTCAAGACGAAACAGGGCACATTGTTACGCCCAATAACGAAATTGGCCTTGCTCCCATTATCCTGAAACCTGTTCCAGGGGGGCCGGGATGTTTTGGACTACTCAATTGTATCATTTGCTATTTATATTTACATTTGAATTTATATATTGTTTAATTAATTGAAATGCTATACTATTCAAATCTAATCTTTAGTTTTTAATTTTTTAAATACTTACTTTGAATTGTTTACATACTTACATTAAATTAATTCATTCAATCATTCATTCATTCACTTATTCATTAATTAAAATTTGTCATTGTAAATCAATCTACAACTCCACTGTACTTGCGGTTTAATACTTTGAGTGACTTAGAATTTCTTTCTTTAACAAGCGGTACTTTTAACTTTATAATAATTTGAGAGAGTACACTGGAAAGCCACAGTTGCAGTGGGTTGTAGTTTTGAGTGACTTTTGCTATTGAATTATAAATTATTGTTTTTCTCGTTCACTTGGATTTCAACCATAGCACAGTAAGGATTGGTAAAATAAATTTGTAATTTTTATCACAAATATTTATACCTGTGAAAATATATGTATTTTTTTTAATGATGCTTTTTTTTTAAGTGGTGCTTGGCATTAAATACATAATTATAGTAAATTTCTCATCAATAGTAGAATAGTTTTTTTCTGATTTATTTAATATTCTGCTGGCAAATGCTATAGGTAAATCGTTTTCATCGGTATCTTTCTGTGACAATAATGCACCTATTGCTTCATTACCTACTGGCATCAGTTGTGATATAGAAAGTTTTTTCAAAGTTAGGATATTGTAAGATAGGGGGTTCGACAATTGCTTGTTTTAATTGTTTGAATGATTCATCACATGCATGCATGCACAATGCATCCCATTTGAAGACTACATCTTTGCGCAGGAGTTTGTTAAGGGGATTTGCTATTTAAGAAAAGTTTTGTATAAACTTTCTGTAGTATCCTGCTAAACCAAGAAAAGATTTAATATCTTTTCTTTCTGATTTCTAGGAGCTTCGATATTTTGTATTGCGGAAATCTTTTCTGGATCGGGTTTTACACCTGATTCAGAGATGACATGTCCTAAATACATGACTTCTTTTTCTAAAAATTTGCATTTGTCTAATTGCATCTTCAGATTGTATTTATCCAGAGCTTGAAATACTTCAATTAATTTTTTATTGTGATCATCTAGATTCTTCCCGTATATCATTATGTCACCTAGATAAACTAAACATTTTATACCTTGTAGCCCTGTAAGGACTTTATTCATCAACCGTTGAAAAGTTGGAGGTGCATTACGTAAACCGAATGGCATTCTGTTAAACTCAAAATGTCCGTTTGGTGTGCTGAATGCTGTTTTCGCTTTGTCTTCCTCATTAACTTCAATTTGATGAAATCCACTGGCTAGGTCCAGTGTTGTAAAGTATTTTGAATCGCCCAATTGTCCCAAGATGTCTTCGGTATTAGGTATTGGATACGCATCCGCGATTGTAACTTCGTTAAGTTTCCTGTAGTCCACTACTACTCTCCACTTCCTTTTTCCTTTTTTTTGCACCACTAGAAGAGGGGCATTCCATGGACTTGAACTTGGTCTAATTATTTCATCGTGCAACATTTTGTCTACTTGATTATTTATTTCATTTGTGTGAATTTGTGCTAATCGATATGGTCTAATGTTAACTGCGGGTAGATTTGGGTTTATCTTTATTTGATGTGTAATCCCAGAGGTAGTTGACAGGGTATCACCATCGAGAAAAAATAAATGATTGTATTTACGGCAGATATCAATCACCGATTTCTTTTCTTCGCTATTTAAATGATCTAGTGGATGTTGGTTTCGTATTTTACTCAATCTATCGTTTATATAAGTTTGAGTATCGAATGAATTTAGATTATAGATATAATAGTCATTACTATTTACAAGTTCTAAATTTAAATCTTGTAAGACAACATCTTCACTGTTGGCGTTTAGAATGGATATATATATATATCCGTTTGAATCATATAATCATATCAAAGAGAAATGTACCAAGGCAAAAATTGCAATCAACTCGATGTGGAGTAAGTTTTTCGGAGTCACAAAAATTAGTCCTGTAGCAAAGTACAAAGTTTTTAACGGTGTGGTCAACTCATGTCTATGTTACGGAAGCGCAGTTTACGGATACAAGGAGATTGAAGAATTTGAAAAACTTCAGCTATATTTTTTCAAAAGATTGCTTAATCTGCCAAGTAACGTCCCGACATATGCTATTTATGTAGAATCAGGAATTGAAAACATTTTTACAAGAAATTTAAAAGCGTGTTGTGACTATATCTTAAGAAAAATTAACCAAGAAGATTTCAATTTACAAAAAAGGACTATGTTGAAATTATTCAAATCAAGATCTGGGGTGTTTTCGGAACTGTATCGTTTAGCTGATGTGCACCATTTATCGTTAAATCTACAAGAGAACAGACCTGAGGAATGGAAGAGTGTCCTATACAATTTGATTGCAACGGTAGATGAAAATTTGTTTTTAAATAATACAAACAGAGCAAGGATATCAGTAACCCGAGAAACCTATAAGAACCTGTCACATAATTTAGGTCCCGAAAATTATTTCCATGTTAAATTTTCAACTCATGACATTAGCAATATTTTTCGAGCGAGAACGGAAACACTTAAACTCAACTTCATGCCCTACAGATTAGATCTACAAAGTAATTGCAGTTTATGTAACATGAACGTAAAAGAAGACGTAATTCATTTCTTAGGCCAATGTCCTATTCTTCGAGAATTTCGACGAATATATTTTTCGAAAAATACTCTATCTATAAATGAAATTTACGATGTTTTAAACGGTCTCTACGGTTGGAAAAAGCTAGCAATTTACTGCAGGAATGCCATGAATTATAGGAATAGTTTTATGTAAAACGAAAAACTAAATTGTTGTAATTCAAATTTTAAACTAATATTATTTTATGAAAATATTTATAAAACTACTTACCCATTTCAAAATTAAATTTTAACTAGGAAACGTTCAATCTGGCAGACGGCAAACCAGCCATGTCATAATTTTTTTATATCTACCAAAATTGTAAAACCAAATTATAATAGAAATAAAATAAATAATAATAATAATATATCCGTTTGAAGGTTCAGTAATAGTTGAAGAGGTATAAACTTGAGGGCGAATTTCTTGTGAAAAATATATTTGATTTGTAGGTTCACGGATAGGTCCGTATTTGATTATTTTTTCAGATCTAGCAGGTATGGTAACAGACTTTCGCTTACTAATGAAATCTGTTGTATACCTTTTATCTTTGAAATGGTATATAAGAGTATTATCTTTATAATTTAGTATGGCATTAAAATTTCGAAATAAGTCGTCACCTAAAATTCCGTCTTGTGTTATTGGAAAATGTTCAGGCACTACATGAAATAAGTATTTAAGATTAATTCCAGGTGTTATTTCTATATTCAGAAGGAGTGTGCCTAATGTTGATGTGGGAGTATTACCAATGCCTTTTAGTTCAATAATTTTGTCAGTATGAACCCAAAGTTCTTTATTTAATTTATTTATTTTTATTAAACTCATACTTGCACCTGTGTCTAAAAGCATAATGTTCTGGTTGGAGATAGTATCTTTAGAAATTATATTTATTTCGCTTTTGAAACTAGAAGCATTATTTAAACATCCTATATGAGCAACAGGTTTGGATTTTTCGTTAAGATTTTGCGATTTTGAAAGAGAATGCGAATGTTTGTCATAATAATTATTTAGATCAGAGCTCAATGGTCCGTTTAGGAAGTCTTGCAAATTATTTATTTGCGCGGTACTTCTATTTTGCATGTGATTTTGGTTTAGTATCATATTTGCTTTTTTCGTATTGTTATACTCAGGACTTGGAGGAAAATTATCCCTTTTTTTGTTAAAATTTGGGAACTCTACGTTTTTGTTTCTGAAAGGATTGGAATATGTAGATGTTTTTTTTAAAGAGTTGTCTTCGGTTGACTTTGGATTTGGAATAGAGGATCTGGGATTTGGATGCAGTGATTCTGATTTTGAATTTTCATTTAGAGGCTGTGAACGAAATGGATTGGACTTTTGGCTATGAGACAGTGGATTCAGGGAAAGAGGATTCAGTGGATTCAGAGGAATTGAATCTTCTTTATGAGATTCTTGACGCAGTGGATTTAGAGAAATTGAATCTTCTTTTTGAGATTCTTGACGCAGTGGATATAGAGAAAATGAATCTTCTTTTTGAGATTCTTGACGCAGTGGATTTAGAGAAATTGAATCTTCTTTTTGAGATTCTTGACGCAGTGGATACAGAGAAAATGAATCTTCTTTTTGAGATTCTTGAAGCAAGGGATTTAGAGAAAATGAATCTTCTTTTTGAGATTCTTTACGCAGTGGATACAGTGAAATTGAACCTTCATTCTTAGGTTCTTGACGCAGTGGATTTAGAGTTTTATTTGTATTATAGTAATTTCCACACCTTAATTCATATGTTTTACCTGGTTCCGGGTGTTGGTCGGGCCAGGTCTTTTCTCGTTTCCCGAAATTTGTGTTCCGTGTTGGTTGTCTTGCCTGCTGTTGTTATATTGGCTTTTTCTGCATTGGTCTATCGTGTGACCCAGATTTTTGCAGTAACGACATGAAACATTGTTTTGAACATTATTAACTCTCACCGTCTCGTTTGCATTGGAATTTGATCTGTTATTTCTGTTATTTGCGGATCTGTTTGAACTGAAAACGACACTCTGTTGTGTTGTGTGTCTTCGTTCGGCAGTGATGACAATATTTGTTATCAACAGTGGCACTAGAAAGGAGTTTTTCTTCTTCCATCGCAATATCTAGAGCTTCGTCTAAATCATTGCATCTGGCGCTTTTCACCAAAGTTTTTAATTGTGGTATCAACCCATTGCAAAAACTATTTAGAATAGTTTTTGTATTTAAATTCCTGATGGCTGTATCAGCAGCGTTGTCCCCCGTACTGGCATTGGCATTATTCAGTTCATCAAACAAGGCATAAGCTCTTTCTGCGTAAGAGCTCACAGATTCCTTGTAACCCTGTTTGAATTGAAAAACTTCAGTCTGTATAATTTGTACAGACCTAGTTTTTCGGAAATTCTTGATAAGAGCCTCTTTTAACTCTGCCCAGGCATTATAATTGTTATATTTGATTATAACATTATATGCCCGGCTTGTTAATTTCGATTTGACAATATCAAGAAGCTCAGCCTTATCGGTTGAGTCGGGTGCCGTGGAGGTTTTGTTTGATTGCAGGTCTACTAATTGGATAAACCTATCTAAATCTTTCGCACTACCATTAAACTCAGGTATGAGTTTTATGGCTTGGGCTGCTCTGAAAGTCATTATTTTGGGTGGACAAATGATAGAATTTGACTTAATCTCAATCGGAGTGAGAGGCGGTATGGGTTTTTGTTTTGTTTCGGGCCTAGGAAGATCACTTTCTGATGATCTTCGGGTACGCGGGATTTTTCCAGTTCTTAATGAAATATTTAAATTCAATTCAGACATATATGTTTGATCGAATTTAAGCGAAACTGTACCAGAAATCGCTTACCTCTGTTTGATATTGTTCACTTTTTCTTTCTATTTTTTTTTTTGCTTATTGTTCACTCTTTTATTTGATCAGGTATTGTTCACTCTTTTATTTGATTAGGTATTGTTCACTCTTTTTTTTTTGATTATTATTGTTCACTCTCACAATTTTCTGGCACTACATTTTTTTTTTTTTTTAAATGTTGAATTCTTTTGTTTTAGATTTAGCACTACTTTTTTTTATATATAAATATTTGCTTTGAATTTAGAATTTAGATTTTGAATTTGAGTTTGAAATCGGTTTTTTTTTCGGGATTCAAATCAGATGCTTTAATTTGAATATCCCACCGCTGCCACCAAATGTTGTGTTCACCGAACAAGAAAGAAAACAACCTTTTTACTTGGTAGTCAAAATGAGAGTGACTCAAACTCTCTATTCATTATATCCTTCGTTACCTATTCCGAAACCTAGATCATCACTTCCAGGTCAACCACGCATTCTACCTTACTTCACTTGCCTTGACACAGTTACAGTTTATTTAAACAACGAATGCACCATATGTTATTATTGACATACTTGCACTCCATGGGTCAGTATTGTTTATGTTTGCAATATGACCCATGTCGTTGTTTTGCTGTTTGGTTGACATAGTTCGATTGCTGTTCCCTTTAAAGTGTAACATATGACACATGAGGAACCTTTAGCAATAATCGAACTATGTCATGTGTCTTGCAAGTGATTCTTAAGAATTGTGTGTGATCTCCAATTTATTATTGATTTTAATAAAAGTAGGTTAGATATTAAGACAGATATAATAAAATTGTTGTAACTTAATTGTTTAAGTTAACTTTTTGTATAAATATTATTTTCGTATAATTTAAAATGTAGTCTCCATAAAGTCATGTAACTTGATAGACGAAATAAATAAATAAATAAATACTATCTGGCAGCGTCGAATTAACAGCAAACTGTGCTGCAAGCAAATTGGCTTCATCTAGTGAGCTGACAGCAGATGTGTTATTGTAGACGAGCGTTGGACCCAAAGACGAAGTAGAATTTCGAATGTTTTTTTACAAATGAACAAACTTTTTTACTACCTGTGGGACATTGTAGTATTTGTTGCCATAATTTTTGGTCATGTAAAAATTTGGTTCGTCAGTGTCTTTCTAGCTTGTTTGAAATTCTTCCAGTTTTCCTCAGTGGGGTTGGCTTTGTAACAACGGAAACTTACTTCCCTAACCCTGATAGCCTGTACACAGCTCGAATCAAACCATGAATTCTCTTTTGGTTTGATAGATATCATCCTATTCGGAATATAGTAAAATTTCTCATTCCACAGTGAAATAAATTTGTGATTATAACTGTGTTGGAGTCTATGTCACTATCGAGGAGGCATAGTGACCAGTCAAAGGTAATGAAGAAATTATTGAGACCGTCCCAGTTGGCCTTCTCGTATTGCCAGATGGTTCTCTTAGGAGTTTTTCTTTAACTGGAGTTTGTGGGCACGAGAAGTTTGCAGATGTGACACAATGGTCTGATGTGCCTAGAGGTGATAATACACAAATAGCATATTTATCAGGGTCAGAGGTGAGAAACAAGTCTAGGGTGTTGGCCGATTGACCGATCCGAGTTGGCTCGTCAACAAGCTGAGTTAGATGGTTAACTCAGCAAAAATCTCAACATACTTTCCTTCGAGTGTTGTCTGGCCCGAAAAGCGAAGCCAGGAAGAATTGTGTACATTGAAATCGCCCGCAATGATAATTTCAGTGTGAGGATAAAGGGAAACAATTCTTTGAATGGAGTCGGACAGATTATCAAAATCGTTAGAAGTTGAAATTCTTATTGACTGTAAATTATTTTAACCACAAGAAGTTGAAGTTTGTGTTAGAGCACAAACCATATTGGGGTTGAATATGGTACGCAACATCATTTCTGATGTAGACGGCAAGACCATGGTGAGAAAAGAATAATGGCACTAAGTTATACCCAGGTAGATTAAATTCCGTATTATGGCCTTGATGACAAACTGCTGCCGATCCGCCCCTGGTTATTTAGAAAATACAAACTTCTATCTATCTGATATCAGTTAGCTTAATCCCTGCGAGCACAGTGATGGGAGATCGACACACATGCCACTGAAATGAAGCTAATGTGACTGTGAGAGAGAAAGGGTAAGGAAAAAGAAGGAATACCGCTCATTTTGATTTATCAACTTTTTTTTGCACTGTGGATATTGTTTTTCTTTTGAATGTACATGCACTGGCACTGATTAAATATTGCGGGGCACGGGCAGTGATATTGTTTTTTTTTTTTTTTTTGCTACTTTTTTTTTGTATAGTACGGACATTTAACAGAAAGTAACAAGAAGAATAAAGAACACTGCTCAATAACAGAGGGACAGAAAAAAAAATTACGCGACGAGACTTGTGCTGTCGATGGGATGCAACTCGGTCAATATTCTTATAACGAAAGAAAACGAACAAAAGTAAAGTCTTCGGATTTCCTGAAGGATTGGATATATCCCTAAAAAAAAGTAAGGTTTAAATTTGATCTATGTGGTCTTCAATTCAAATCCAGAATTTCTCTTTTGATCTTAAATATCAGGCTTATTTCAGATACTGTGAACTCTTGCCTGAAGTAGTTGATTTCACTTAGTTTGAAATTCAATTGTCTGTACAAAATCCTGGATGTTGATTCTGTACCTCGCTTTAATTTTTTCAAGAATATTTGCGGTAAACCTGTTTCCAGGTGTGTTTGAATATTTTCAATTTTTTCCAACTTTTCGTACCCATACACTTCGTTCCCATAACAAAAACAACTATTCATTGGGGTGTTAAAGACTTTGAATTTCGATGCTGGATCCACGAATTTCCTGGTGAAGAACTTTGACCACATGGTATTTATTGCTGACTTTACAGCTTTTGTTTTGTCTTTTATATGTGCTGTATATGCTGCCGTCCTAAGGAGAAAGGTCGTAAGCGCCAAAAATAAAAAATTGAGTTTGACGCATTTTTGGAAACGTTGAACAGTGCCTTTATTTTGGGTAAAAATAAAATTATAAATTCTAACTGTAAAAGGCTCAAAATCACTAGTCAAAATGGGCACATATCCACTTTCTGCTCTTTTCCTAAGCAAAAAAGGCACATCAGCCATTTGCTAAGTAAAAAAGGCCCATATCATCATCATCGGCTCGACAACCGGGGTCCGGTCCTGGCCTCCTTCAACAAGTCTCTCCACCTATCCCGGTCTTGAGCCGACGCCATCCAGTTGCGCACCCCAAGGCTTCGGGCGTCCTGGTCTACGCCATCTCTCCAGCGCAAGCATGGTCTACCACGCTGCCGTCTACCATAGAATGTACCACAAAGGACTTTCCGAGCAGGTTCCTCTTCACTCATGCGAGCTAGGTGCCCTGCCCACCGGAGTCTACCGAGCTTAATTTTTGTCACTATGTCTGCTTCAAGGTAGATTGCGTACAATTCATGATTGTACCATCTCCGGAATCGCCATTCCTCACATATGGGGCCAACAATTCTCCTTAAGACTTTTCTCTCGAACGCGGCTAAGAGGTCGGAGTGTCTTTTGCTAAGCACCCAAGTCTCGGATCCATACGTGAGTACTGGCAGGACCATGGTCCTGTACAGCAGCAGTTTTGAAGTTATGGTGAGATTTCTGGATTTGAAGAGCTTTGACAGGCTATAGTAGGCTTTGTTGGAATTGAGCAGCCGCCCGCGTATTTCTTCTTCTATATTATTATCGGCTGCTACTATTGACCCAAGGTATTTAAAGGATTGCACCACTTCAAATTCGTGCTCCGCTACCTTGATTGTTTGACCAACTGTTCTTCTCGCATTCGACGCCACCATGTACTTTGTTTTACCTTCACTAATGTGCAGCCCCAGATTTTGTGCCGCCTGCTCGATCTGGATGAAGGAATCGTGTACAGCTTGTTCGGTTCTTCCGACGATGTCAATGTCGTCTGCGTAAGCCAGTATCTGGCTGGACCTGTTGACGATGGTCCCTCTTGTTGCCGTGCCAGAGTCACGGATTGCTTTCTCCAACGCCAGGTTGAAGAGGAGGCAGGCCAAACCATCCCCTTGTCGGAGTCCATTAAAGATGTTGATTGGTCTGGATAGCAATCCGGCTATTTTTACTTGGCTTGTTACGTTGGTCATGGTCAACCTACAAAGTCGTGTCAACTTATTTGGGATGCCGAATTCTCTCATGGCTTTGTAAAGTTCTACCCTGGCTATGCTATCATAGGCGGCCTTAAAGTCTTTAAACAGATGGTATGTTGGGATGTTAAATTCTAGACATTTTTCCATCGCCTGCCTAAGGGTACAGATCTGATCAGTTGTTGATTTGCCTGGAATGAAACCACACTGATATTGGTCGATTATGGTTTTAGCGTATGGGGCTATCCGTTCTTGTAGGATAGAGGAGAGTATCTTATAGGCGGTACTCAACAACGTGATACCTCTATAATTGCTGCACGTTGTGACATCTCCCTTCTTATGTATGGGGCAAATTATACCTTTTCGCCAGTCTTCTGGCATTTCTTCCTGCTCCCATACGTGCACTATAATATCATGAATTGCTTGGCGTAAGGCTGGCCCGCCGTGGTGGAATAGTTCGGCTGGTATGCCATCGGCTCCCGGGGCTTTGTTTTTCTTAAGCCGGGCTATAGCCTTCTCAACCTCTTCTATGCTTGGTGGCGGTAACATAGGGTAATCTTCTTGAAGTAGTGGAGCCTCTACTTCTGCAGTGAGCTGACCATTTAGCAATTCATTAAAGTACACTTCCCATCGCTCCAGTATGCTTTGGGGATCGGTGATCAGATTTCCCTCTCCGTCCTTGCAGTAAGTGCAGCGTGGTGTGTACTGCGTCATGTTTCGGACGGATTGGTAGAACTTCCGCGCCTGGTGCGGACCTCGCTCTCGGCTTCTTTCTAAATCACAGATGATGTTCTTCTGTCTGTGAAGCCGTTTTTCTATTCTTCTGAGCTCTTTATATTCATCTTCGCGTGCCCGTGTTCTATGAGATTGTTGCATTGCTCGGTACGCAACATTCTTACGTTCAGTCGCTAGCTTGCATTCATCATCAAACCAGTCGTTCCGACTTCTACGACTGCTGCCTAAGATGGAATTGGCAGTACTAATGACAGTGTTTTTAAGGCGTGTCCACTTCTCATCTACGCCCAGCATACTGGCTCCAGGACTTACTCTCCCTGGATCGAGTGGTTCTAGGGCGAGTCCTAACGCAAGTCCAAAGGTGTTACTGGTGTTTTCATTGCGTAGTGCAGCCGTGTTGATTCGAACCTGATCGGCGGATGCAATACGTCTTCGCAAGGCAATCCGCCCTCGGAAAACCATACCAACAAGATAGTGATCCGAGTCGATATTGGCACCTCGGTACGTTCGTACCGTCATCAAGTTCGAGTAGTGGCGACGGTCTATCAACACGTGGTCAATTTGGTTACGAGTGGCTCCATCAGGTGATACCCAGGTGGCTTTGTAGATATCTTTACGCGGGTACCTGGTACTCGCAACGACCAAGTTTTTTCGATGCTGCCAATTCTAGGACTCGAAGTCCATTGTCATTAGTGTTCTCATGCAAACTATGGGTGCCTGCGTAATGCCTGAATACCGGCTACCGACCTATTTTAGCGTTCAAATCCCCAAGGATGATTTTAACATCATACCTTGGACAGGCATGGAGGGCCCTCTCGACTTGTTCATAGTAAGTCTCTTTATCTTCGTCTGAGGACTCCTCCGTAGGTCCGTGAACGTTAATGAGGCTGATGTTCTTGAATTTGCCTCGCACGCGAAGGGTGCATAGCCTTTCGCTTATAGCGTTAAAGCCGATGACGGTAGACTTCATTTTTTCGCTGACCAGGAAGCCTACCCCGAGCACATGGTGTTTTGTATGACAGCTGTAATATAAGTCATATTCTTTCTTTTGCAAAACACCATTCCCTGTCCATCTTATTTCTTGCAGTGCTGTTATGTCAGCTTTATATTTTGACAGGGTATCGGCTAGCTGCTGAGCAGCTCGAGCTCTATAGAGCGATCGTACGTTCCATAAGAAAATTCGTAAATCGTTGTTCCGTTTTCGTTGCAAGGGTTGTCGTCGTGAGATCAGTCCGTTTCCGAGGCTTGTTGACGGTCTCGTAATTCTTTTAGTTTTACGGAACAGGGAATTAACCTGTTGCCAACCTGTGGAAATAGCCTAATCATATTAGCCAAACCTTTTTGGGGTTTGTTTCTAGCGGCCGCCGCGAAGAGGCTATGATCACACTTCCACCAGTCCCGAATAGTTACGGCACGTGCATGTTTTCGTATGCTACATGTTATTCCCCCTATTCGGCTGATGGCTGACCGCCCATATGCCAACATGAATTATTGCTTATGTGCCTTTTTTGCTTAGTATCTTAGAACTTCTTTGGTTAATGGGCTCTTTTACCCATATAACACACTAGGATTCTAAAAAATAAATGTATGTATCTAATTTTGTTGTTAAAAAATGTTTATCAATTTATTTAATTCCGCTTAAAAAAAAATTATAGCAATTTTTTTAGGTATCTTTACTAAGCCCTTTGGCTCGCATATCCCTTTTTGGGTGTTTACTAAGCAAAAAGGGCGTAAATCCATTTTATTTTACAAATAACCAAAATAACTTGTATTCATTATTACCAACAAAAAAAAATTATTTAAAGGTGCGAAAACCAAAAACAGTAAAATGCATTTATCTCAAAACTACAAAAATGGAGATAAGGCCTTTTGGCTTAGGACGGTAGTATGTATCCAAGATACTTGAATTCATTGACGTTTTCAATTGTCCGATAGATCTATTTCCAGACCTGAATACCATTATTTTTGATTTGGAAGTGTTTATTTTAAGATCCCATAAATAGCTTATTAATTTGAAGCTGAAGAATAAGTGGGGTGTCAGATAGGATAACTAGATCATTGCGGATGATAGAGTAGAACTTTGACACTTACATCGCCAAATTGAATACTACCAGGTATATGGTTTTCAACGTCGGTCGTTAATAAATAATGCAAATATAAGAGGGCTTAAAACACATCCTTGAGGGACACCCGTACCACATCTAAATTCCCTTGATTTGTTCTCTACAGAAGCGGTCATGTTTTCAAGAATTTTTCCATAGACTTTTATGAATTTGGTCGATAAACCAATTGCTGAGAGCTTATATATCAGGGAATTAATATTAATCATGTCGGAAGCTGCTTTCAAATCAACAAAAAAAAGTGTATATGCACTGCACTGGCCCACTTTATAAGTATTACATTATAGTATTTGTGTAAACACTTTTCTGAGTGAGATTGACTAAAAGAGCTGAACATAATACTATGCCTGTAAATTCTATAGTGCAGTTAAGTATGTACCTCGCAATCAGTTCCTTGTTGACTATACAAATAAAAGGCTTTCCGGCAGTCACTTGCCCTATGTAGCGACTGTTTTAAGAAGTGTCTAAAATAAAAGTGGTTAAAATGTGTTATTGTTAAATTTTGTAAATAACCAACTAACTTTCTATAAACTGGAAACCAAGTTTGTCTTATATAATCAGTATCAACTTCCACGCCACATCTTTGGAGGTTCTTACGAACAGTTGTTAATTCGTCATACGTGAGTGTTGGCAGGTGTTTCTAAAAAAAAAACTTGTTCCGTTAAACTTGAAATAATACTAATCTCATAGAAATTATTAAAAACACCTCATCGCTGTGTAGTATTTTATCTAGTTCGTTCTTAACGTGGCGTCGACGACTTTGATCTTCTGTTAGATATCTCCATCGTATAATACGTGTAAATTGAGAAGGGCCAAGCATTTCATTTAGCGTCTCTTCTGTGTATTGCAACTTATTTTTGACGGAATTTTCAAGAAACTTAACAGCCTGATCCCATTCACTTTTATCGTGGACAAAACGATCTTCTAGTGTATTTAGTTGTATTACTCGAAGCATATCAATTGCTTTGTCTTCCCAAGAATGACGTCGAATTGACTCATCAACAACAGCTGTTTTTAGATTATCAAATATGTCATCATGATCTGGTGATTTTTTAGCATTTTCAATGAGATCCGTAAATTCTTTCTGAAGTGTTTCCCAACCTATTGAAGATATGAACTATATTAACTTAAATGAAAGAAAAGAATTTGTGAATAGTCTAAAAAAAATATTAATAAAAATCATTTATGGCAGATTACGGCTTCGGAACAAGATCCGAATTATAAAAGCAAAGCAAAAAAGCGTTATTTTTCCAAAAATAATCTAATGGGGACAAAATTAAAGTAAATAAATTTTGCAATAAAGAATTCCACAACACTCAATTGACAGGAACAAGCGTTGTTGATCTATGAAGGGTTCAAAATGTACACATTTTCCACAAAAACCCCATTTCCATTTTGTTCTCATTGAGTATTCTATTATAATGTTCATATACATACATATTCTGCATCAATATATGTATGTGTATGTATCTACATACAAATTCAACTCAAAAACTATGCTTTGACAAATAAAACATTAAATTTCCGAAAATTAAATTAGCCGCTATTGGAGTACATTGAATTACACGAATTTGATAAATTAAGAATATTTGGCCAAACATCAGTTTACGCCTCTACATACAGTGCTCTTCACTTGATTAGACGCACACATTTTTTTTGCTTACATTTCATTTTTTTTTGTTAGTGCGTTTAACAAATATCAAAAAATTGCATTTATTAGAAAGGTTATTAAGTTCTCAACACAAAAATATAAAGGAATGGTAGGTGAGTGGAAGTTAAAGAATATTTTTTATCTTTTTTGTAAATGCTGTAAGAAAAAGTTCATTTTTCTTTTGTTCACATGATTAGACGCACCCGTTCAATTAGTAAGCTGGTCGCGATTTGCTGTGTGGATTTTAGTCAACTAAAAAGTTAAAGAAGAGAGAAGTGTTTTCAATTAGTTTTTATTTAAAATGGGGAAAGAAAAAAGTTTTAAATGCAAAAGAAAAATCAAAATTGAAGCATTACACTCCGAAGTGTTTTCAATGAGGTGCATTACCAGGAAAATAGACCGAAATGACCATGTTGTGAGAAATTACATTAAAAGCAGTGCTTCGTATGGAAAAAAATATAAAGGAAGGACAAAAACCGTTTTGTCACCTCATAACAAAAGAAAAATTATAAGAATAGCTTCAAACTCAGCAGTGTCCACACGCAAAAAAAGAGAAAAAGCGGGGATAACTGCCTGCATATCAACTGTTCGGCGAACTATTTTGAGGGCAGAACATCTTAAATTAAGAAAATTTAAAGAAACCCCACTAAACGCCGGCGTAAGAAAAGAGCAGCGGCAACGAAAACCAAATTGAACGCCCCATAGTACGAAATAGCTATGTTATGAGGTGACAAAACGGTTTTTGTCCTTCCTTTATATTTTTTTCCATATGAAGCACTGTTTTCAATGTAATTTCATTTAACATGGTCATTTTGGCCTATTTTCCTGGTAATGCACCTCACTGAAAACCCTTCGGAGTGTAATGCTTCAATTTTGATTTTTCTTTTGCATTTAAAACTTTTTTCTTTTCCCATTTTAAATAAAAACTAATTGAAAACACTTCTCTCTTCTTTAACTTTTTAGTTGACTAAAATCCACACAGCAAATCGCGACCAGCTTACAAATTTAACGGGTGCGTCTAATCATGTGAAAAAAAGAAAAATGAACTTTTTCTCACAGCATTTACAAAAAAGATAAAAAATATTCTTTAACTTCCACTCACCTACCATTCCTTTATATTTTTGTGTTGAGAACTTAATAACCTTTCTAATAAATGCAATTTTTTGATATAATTGTTACACGCACTCACAAAAAAAATGAAATGTAAGTAAAAAAAATGTGTGCGTCTAATCAAGTGAAGAGCACTGTATCATTATCATAATCTCAGGAAAATTAATCACAACCATTTTATGAGAGGGAAAGACAGAGCGTGGAAGGGTAATCCACATTCGGGTAGTATGCTAAAAAACGAATCCGTGAACTTAACAGTACGACCGAAATTGGATTCAAGAGTAAACTGATGAGCATTCCTGGAAGCGCGAGTATTACGGTTAAATTGTTTAAGGGGAGGAATGCAACTGGCTATTTCGTTAGAGCACTTACCGCAAAAGTAACGATAAAAGAGTGAGGGACAGGAAACGTTACGCCGGTAATCGAGTGACGTAAAAGTATCGATGATGTTCCTATCTCCAAACATTCTGAAGGTTCGTCTTTGTATACGGTCCAAGAGGCTTGACTAAATTGCTGGAGCATCAGCCCAGAGATGGGAGTTATGCTCAAGCTTTGGACGTACATAGCTTTTATATATAATTGCCAGATCAAAAGGGGAAAAGAATTTCTTGCGTCTCCAAAGGAAACCAAAACATCTTGCGGCATTTTTGGCGACGATAAGTATGTGATCATTGCACAAAAGATGGTGTGTGATACACACACCTAAAATCGCAAGCTGATTAGTTTCTTCGATGCTAGTGCCACAAATAGATAATCTCAGGGGGGGAGTTTTCGAAGCATTAAATTCTACTCGATTTCTTATTCCCCATTGTACAATGCTGTCTAAATCAGAATTTAATGTACTTATCATATTTAGCCGTTTCAGTTCCACGCCCGAAGAGCGTGGAAGAACACCTCTTCAGAACAATGGCGTGGATACCATCTAGACCAGCGGATTTATGTATGTGTGTTAAGATCTTTAAGGACTCTCGCCACAGCTCGA
This sequence comes from Syrphus vitripennis, assembly GCA_958431115.1. NCBI lineage: Eukaryota > Metazoa > Arthropoda > Insecta > Diptera > Syrphidae > Syrphus > Syrphus vitripennis. Next base: position 62,592,310 of record OY288109.1, on the reverse strand, counting down.
GTACGAAAGAAGATTTGTCCCATAGAATCATTTACGCGCTCAAGAACTGGGGGAGTCATGACACTATCAGACAGCGTAGAGTTGGCGGCGAACTGCCTAACGAATAAGTTAGCCTTCTCGGGAGAGCTAACGAAGGGAGTGTTATTAACAACGAGTGTTGGGACCGAGGAAGATGTTTTGTTCCTTATGTTTTTTTACAAATGACCAAAAATTTTTACTACCTGTGGGACATTGTAGTATTTTTTGCTTTAATTTTTTGGTCATGCAAAAATTTGGTCCTTCGAATATGGGCGTTACAGGCCTTCCTGGCTTGTTTGAACTCCGGATTTCCTCAGTTGGGTTGGCTCTAAAACAACGGAAGCTAACCTCTTTGACCATAATAACCTCTTTACAGCTCGTATCAAACCATGATTTCTCTTTGGGTCTGATGCTTTTAGCACTATTCGGGATAAAAGTTCTCATTCCCAAAAGAATCATGTTAGTAATCATATCCGCGCTGGAGCCTACGTCACTACCGAGGAAGCATATTGACCAGTTAAAGATCCTGAAATAATTACTGAGACCGTCCCAGTTGGCTTTCTCGTATTGCCAAACGGTTCTCAAATGAGCTCTTTCTCTAACTGGATTTTTTGGCACGAAAAATTTGCACTCGCGAAGGTGACCCTTTTTCTTCAACCCACCAGCGACAACTAGTTCAAGTTAGAGGGAGTTGTAGAAAAATTCGAGTTAGAGTTTTTTTTTTATTAAATGATTTATTGAACTACATAACAAATTAAATAAATAAATCTAAGCTTCTTGCTTTTATCGCTCATTAGTATACAATTATGTTTTTAAAAAAAATATTTTGTTCAAGTAAATTATTTTAAAAAAAAATTCTAATTTTAGTTTGAGTCGTCACAGTTTTCGCCGAGTCAGTGATCGCATAAAAAAAATTTCTATTTTAAATAGACAATTTTGGATTTCATCTGGCACATGGCGAGTCATTTCAATTACAGATTGCAATGTACCAATTGCATTTTCAAATTTGACTCGTTATCAGGAATTTCACAGGTTGTCATTGACTTCAACATAGTCCCTCCAATGTACTGCCGTCGTAAGCCAAAAGGCCGTATCTCCATTTTTGTAGTTTTGAGATAAATGCATTTTACTGTTTTTGGTTTACGCACCTTTTAATACTTTTTTTTTTAATTTAAAAAAATGATTTCTTAGTAAAAAAAACTATGCTTTGGTAATAGCCGTGTTTTATGAACAATTGATAGCAACTCAGCAAAAATTTTTACACACAAAAACAATAACAAAAAAGTGATTATAAAAACTTTGTTATTGTTTCTAAGCAAAACAAAAAGTGAAAATAAATTTATTTGTTATTGTTTGTGTGTAAAAAATTTACTGAGTTGCTATCAATTGTTCATAAAACACGGCTAATAATGAATTTTGGTGATTTGTAAGATAAAATGAGTTTACGCCCTTTTTGCTTAGTAAACACCTAAGAAATGGAGATGCGATTTTTCGGCATAGTTAAGATACCTAAAAAATTGCTTTTTTTTTTTTTTTTTTTTTGTTTTATTTATTATATAAATGCCTTTGAGATCAATCTCATATAAGGCTGTTAACATGTTTACAATTTTTAATTTTGAAAATATGTCAATTGAAAGTTAACAAAAAAAGGTGTGGCAAGTGCAAATAAGAGTTAAAATAAATGTAAAAGTAAATTGGCGATGAAACAATATTTAAAGATAAACAATATTATAAAAAATGATAAATGAGTTCAAATAGTTTGAAAAGTGAAAATGTGATGAGAAAAAAAAAATTGATAAATATAAACTTGCAAGATTGCTCTATTTGATATTGTATAAAAAGTAACCTTATAAGTAGCATTTTTTTAACGTGTGATTTAAATTTATTGACTTTAAAATCTTTAATTTGACTGGGAAGTTTATTGTAGAGTTCGATAGATTTGAACTCGACTTCGTCCTTCACCATCAGGATCTGCATTTGATTGTAAAGCGTAGCTGTATTAGTCAACCTTTCAAGACCGTACAGGTTTTTAAGCGCTTTGTTTTGAATGACTTGTAAATTTTGCCTGAGGTACTGAAAGGTTGATCCCCAGACATTGATACCATAAGTAAGATGGCTGTGAAAAAGTGCATAGTACATCTGTTTCTTTAAGCAGTTTGGAATGTTGTTGCAGATTCTTCCAAAAACGCCTGCTATGCCAGAAAGTTTTTTTGACAGTTTGTGTATGTGGTGTTTCCAATTTAGAGACGAATCAACCCACAATCCCAAGTACTTGAAATGCTCGACACGCTCAACTAAATTGGTTTCAAACATAATGTTAATAGGGTATCTGCTCTGCTATTCATGATGTATTTAGTTTTCTTGACGTTTAAGGATAATTTGTGCATATTCATCCAATTGTAGATAACAGCTAAATCCCTATTCATGTGAGTTTCTAGGTCGAGCGTATACTTTTCGGAGTACATAGTATTGGTTGTCCTTTGAGGCTTGTTTTTGTTAGGTCGTTGATGTATATGCAGAAAAGCGTTGGGCCAAGTATGCTTCCTTGTGGCACACCAAAATGAATACTATGCTCGTCACTCCTATAGCCATCTGAACTCACATATTGCCTTCTATTGCTGAGGTAAGACCTGAACCAGTTGTACGAAGTTCCTTTTACTCCGTAACAAAATAGTTTGCGTAACAAAATGGTATGGTCAACCGTGTCAAATGCTTTCGATAGATCAATAAAGAGAGCACTTGTTATGTTGTGTTCGTCCTTTTTTTTTTGCAGATAGGATACCATATTAATGAGTGCTGTGATAGTGCTAGATTGTTTTCGAAAGCCATATTGATTTTGAGTTTCTATGTAGTTTTTATTTATCAATAACTGGCAGTATTGAGATCGGGCGGTAGTTGTTTAAGTCAGATGTGTCTCCGGATTTGAATATCGGTATAATTTTGCCAACTTTCATCTCGTCTGGTACTTTTCCTTCCACAAATGACTTGTTAATTAACATTGAAATGGGAAAGCAAAGTTCATTTTTACATTCTTTTAAAAGTGTTGTGCATATGTTATCTGTATCTCTTGCTTTCGACGAGTTCAATGATGAAATTATTCGCTTGACTGATAACGGTGTTGTTGGATTCAATTTAAATAGATTGTTAGACTTATTAGGAGAAACAATGTCAGTAGAATTACATTTGGAGGCTAATGATTTACCGATGTTTACAAAAAATGTATTCAATTCGTTTAATTTGCTTTTTTTGGCATCACTTGATAAAGTTTTTAGCAATGGACATTCCGCGTTCTTCTTTGTTGTATTGAAAACCAAACTAATGATGTTCTGCCATGTTTTTCTACTATTATGCAGATCTTTTTCGAAAATCTTACCAAAGTACTCAGATTTAATTTGTCGTTTTTTGGAAGTTAGCTGGTTTCTAAGGTCTTTATATTTTCTTTCAAGAAGAATGTTTGAAGGATTCTTACACAATTTTCCATACCATTTATTTTTTTCTTTTATTAAGCTCATGATGTCATCATTCAACCAGTTGTTTTTAGGATTATTTTTAGAAATTTTGATTTTTTTTGACGATTGTTGTATCAAAAAGTTTAGTTTTTCAATTAGGTTCTGGTACATTTCCTCAGAAGTCATGAACCTGGACAATTTTATTGGATGTTTTTGCAGTTCAGTTCGTAACTTTTCATAGTCAGGCATATACGCATAGTCAGTGATGTTCGTCTGAGATATTTTGTTTAAAGGAATACTGGAAATCTCAATTGCGATTAAATTGTGGTCAAAAAGATCATGTTTTGTATGGTATGCACAGACAGTTTGATTTGGATCATTCACAAAGAAATGGTCGATATTTGCTTTTTTATGTGTTGGTATACTTTTGTTTACATTAAAAAAAACCAGACATTCTTAATAAATTCAAGTATTTTATTTCGCAATCTCCTTTAAGTAAAATGTCGACATTGAAATCACCAGCTATAAACGAGTTTTTTTTAGATAGCTTGGAAATGCATTTTTCTAATGTTGAGAGAAATTTTTCTTTTTGAAGAACTATACTGTATGGTTGTCGATAAACACACATAACTTCAATAATATACCCATTGATATTGATTTTCGCTGCACATATACTGTCTAAATCGTCGCTTTGTGAGAAAAGATGCGTAAAAGAATGCTTGTTTGAAATAAATATAGCTGCCCCACCCCCTTCTTTATTTGGCCTACAAGCTGTTATCTTAGAAAAATTTTTAATGTTAAAAAACCTTTCGTTAAAATCATAGAGCCAACTTTCCGAAACGCAAATTACATCGATCTCATCTGCAAAATATTTAAGAATTCTTAGTCATCGATTTTATTTTTTATTGATCTGGCATTGATGTACAAGATTTTAGCGGTACTTTGAGTAGATAATTGTATGTTGTTTATACTGTCAAAGAGAGCATTATGTGGTGAGAATGAAACATAATGCTCCTCACAGTTCATTAAAGAAATCAGTGTTACGAATTTCTTTGATCGGACCGGTGTCTGTGAGGCGCGCTAATATTCTTCCATTCTGTACCCACGTAAATGCAAGCTTTTTTTTGCCGTTTTAGGTCTCTCGCTTTCTTAAACAAGTAACTGTTGTATTTTGTTAATATTTCATCTATGTAAATTGCTTGAGACGTGTTGTTATTGAAAACGAGACCGGTGGTCAAATATTTTTTTTCTCTGTTGGTTCTTTTGTATGCGTTCATTATGTTGTCACGTGTACTTTTTTCAAAGAACTCTATCATTATTTTCGGTGTTGTTATATTACCATTGTTTTCATCCGCGGCTGGTCGATTACGAGAAATTTCTTTTATATTTTTCGGCCGTAAATCGATATTAAGTGATTTTGAAATTTCTATTGCAACAGATTTTAAATTCTCATTCGGTTGTTTGGGAATTCCAGAAAAACATAAACTGTAGCTGAGAGAATTCTGTTTGTGTTTTTCAACGTTTTGCTTGTATGTGTGAAATTTTTCTTTTAGTATTTGTAATTCATTTTGGATGTTGGTGTTTTCTTCGATTAAATTATTTGTGACGTTTTTATAGTCTTCGACTATTTTTTTAAGTGAATTTATCTCAGCTTCCAAATTAACTTGAAATTTAAGAACTTTATCAAGCTTATCGGAAAGTTGTTTATTCGTTATATTATCAGTGTTGTGATCTGGAGTAATACTATTGTTACCTGCTCCAAAAATCGAGTCTCGCCGTTGTTGTTGTTGTGGCATAATACTGCTGCGCCGACGATCCCTTGAAGCCTTGCAGTTAGGACAAAGCCAAGCTGATTTGTCCCTCAGGATGTCTGTTAGCTTCTGCTTTGTCAATCCAGAGCAGGAAGAACCAGTATGGTAAGCCTTATTACACTCTCCGTCGCAAGTAATGACATTTTTACCACTTAAATTAATACTTTTCTTGCACTTGTTACACAAGTTGACTGCACTTGACGCCATTTTCGTTTTTGATCTTTAATTTTTTTGAAGCGGAATTAAATAAATTGAAAAACATGTGCCTTTTTTGCTCAGGAAAAGAGCAGAAAATGGATATGTGCCCATTTTGACAAGTGATTTTGAGCCTTTTACAGTTAGAATTTATAATTTTTTTTACACAAAAATAAGGCACTCTTAAACGTTTCCAAAAATGCCTCAAGCTCAATTTTTGATTTTTGGCACTTACGCCCTTTCTCCTTAGGACGGCAGTGTACGTCTTTCCCAGATTGTCTAGATTTCTTGGGGGTCTACGTTGTTACATACATACAGTGGTGGCCATAGAAATAGCACACCTATTTGTAATTTTTTATCTTTATTAAAGGAGATAACGCACTTTTGGGCCATAAGCGTGCAGGAACAAGAGTGGTACCAAAAGAAAGGTAAATACTTGTACATCAAAACTGTGAAGTTTTAGGAAAATCGTAGGTGGGGATTTCGAGATTTGTTTGTGTTTTTAACCTTTCAAATGGCGTTTAAATCATGAGCCTACGAAGCTTTGAAATCAAACGGTGAAAAAAGATATGATGTCACTTAAGATTTTTCCGAAATTACTGATTTAAAACAAAAAAATGTAGTTTCAAAGCTTAATTATTGAATATTTTATTTATTTTATTTTATGTTGTAAAACTTATTTGCTTCGCTGTATTAAAGCTTTTCTTAATCTGTAATATCGTAAGCTTTTGTTGCAATTAATGTTTTCCTTTTAAGTAATTGAATTAGACTTTGTGCAGTCGTTATTGAATTACCAAATATTAAACTTATATTTCCAACTGAACTCTGGTCGTGTCATTTAACTAAAATCTACTGGTTATGGACCCAGACTATTCAGAGTACTTAGAGGAATATTTATATTAGTTTAATTCAAGTATAGTTCTATTTATATATAATCTGTAAGTCGATTAATTATTCTCGAAACTATTTGCGATGAGTTCGCTATATCAAATCGAGAAATTGAACGGAGAAAATTATGGAAGTTGGATAATTCACATGAAGAGCTCGTGCACGCCGATCTTTGGTCGCACGTCGATGGATCGAAGGCAAAACCGAAACCTGAGGAGAAAGCAGCTTGGGAGGCAGCAGATAGTAAGGCTTTAGCTACAATTCTGCTTAGTGTGAAGCCGTCCGAATTAATTTATGTAAAACACAGCAAAACTTCAAAACAAGCATGGGACGTGCTTCGTGAGATTTACCAGCCAAAAGGGCCTGCAAGTATGATAAATTTGTGTAAGCAGTTGTTACAGGCAAAAATGTTAGAAAGGCAGTCCATGCAGAATCATAAAAACGAATTTGCAGGTGTAGTAGATAGGTTATCCAAGATTCAGGGGGTTATTCTCAAAGCTTTTTTTTTCAATAATTTTACTGTGCAGTTTGTCTGATTCTTATGAAAACTTTATAGTTACAATAGAAAGCCGTGATACTCTGCCATCTATAACGTCATTAAAATCAAAGCTGATGGAAGAAGAGCGATGGAGGTTGAACAAAGATCAAGGAAACGGGTCTTCAGGAGAGCAAGTTTTCGCGGTAAAATCACGAGAGAAGCAGCAAGGCAAAAACAGTTCGAACGGTAGAGGTAAGTGTTACAGTTGCGGTAAACGTGGCATCGCATCAGTCATCTTTCGGTCTCTTTTCTTCAATCGATGAATCGATGCTGCAACGGGACGAATGGTGCCTAGATAGCGGTGCAAAGTCACACATATGTTGTAACAAAGATTTATTTATTGAGATTATTGAAGAAGTACCGGCGTGAAATGGTTCAACTGGCGAACGATACATTCGTTTTACCGAAACGCCGCGATTGTTAAAAGCTCTAAGCAACATATTGTTTTGCGAGCATTTAAAAGAAACCAACTTTACATTGTTAAACATCAAACAGAATTTATTTTTTTCCAATCTAGTACGCCAGCAAATAGCTTGAATAAGTGGGTTCAACTTTTCCACTTCAATGTGAAAAGTCTCCAACAACTTCAAGAATACCAAATGGTTATTAGTATGAACGTGGAACCATCTAATGCTAACCTGGATTGTATCGTCTGTGCAAAGGGCAAATTAACTTTGCAACCGTTTCCTAAACAATCGTATAATCGGAGTAAACAATTGCTAGAATTTATATTGAAGGTTTTTGAATAAACAATAACAACTTGTGTGTGTTACCACCAAGTTCAATGGCTGGAGTTATAGCTATTTCACGGGGACCAACCCGATCATCAGACTCCTTTCAGTGGTGCTAAGTCGCTTATGTTCAATTAATTTTGAAAATTGCCCGAGCGAGGCTTGAACTGACGACCTAGCGATTGGGAGGCCGACGCACTACGCACCGCACCACCGCATCCACTTGTAAATTCGTAACCCCGAACAGGTTTTCCAATTATCAAGTTCAACTGAACCAACTAGCATTTTTATTAACTCACACAAGTTTTGTTGTTGTAAATTCGGTTTCTTTCTTTTTTCTCCGGACTCTTATTGTAAGACAACAATTCGTTTTTCATACAGGGAGCTAGAATTGGTGCATACCGGCATCTGCGGACCGATGAAGATTCCATCTGCTGGGGGAGCTAGGTATCGGTCACCATCAAAGGTTCTAGGTAATTTCACTCCATATGAGTTATGGACAGGAACAAAACCTTGTGTTTCGCATCTAAAAGTCTTTGGCTCACGAGTTATAGCTTTGAACAAAAAGCCTGGTCAATCCAAATTTGCTGCAAAAGGACATGAGTCGCTAATGGTTAGATATTCGGAGGAATCCAAAAGCTATAGACTTTTTGATCCGAAAACAAGGAAGGTGGAGAGGAGTCGCGATGTTAAATTCTTCGAAAATTTCCAAAGCCATGTAATTGATATTCAAGATTTTTTATTTGCAGAGCCTAATGAAGATCACTTACGAGAAATTGAAGATGAAGCATTGAAAAGTACGCAAGATCGAACGAAATCATCAGAATCAACAAATAAAAGATTCATCGTTGGCCCTGGGCGTCCAAAAATTATTCGAAGTGGCAAGCCCGGAAGACCATCTAAGCAGTACAATATGGTTGAAGCAGTCAACATAATCAAAGAAGGATCTTCAATTCCGTCGTCCGTTGAGGAAGCGAAGACATGTGACCATGCTGCTTAATAAGAAAAGGCCATGCAGATAGAGTTTGATGCGCCATGAAACCTGATGAACAATGAAACCTGGGAGCTGGTGGATCGCCCAACGAATGACCAAGTAATCGGATGTAAGTGGGTTTTTAACCTGAAACGGAAACCAGATGGATCGATAGAGAGGTATAGGTGTCATCTTGTTGCAAAGGGATGTTCGCAGACCTTCATGATTAATTTTAATGAAACCTTTTCCCCCGTCGTGCGTTACTCGACAATTAGGTTGGTGTTTGTGATTGCAGTGGAGTATGAACTTCTTGCACACCATTTAGATGTCACGTCCACCTGAACGGTGAATTAGCTGAGAACGTGTTTATAATCGAACCTGAAGGATTTGTGGATGTAAAACATCCTGAAAAGGTATGTAAGCTGCGTTAGTCGTTGTAAGTTCTTAAACAGGCCGGAAGGCGGTAGAACTGCAAATTGAACGAAGAGCTACAGAAAATTGGATTTCGAAGATGCAACGGAGACAACTGCCTCTACATCATGAACAAAGAATCTGAAATCAACATTTTAGCCGTATCATCATCGGTGAATTTCATTAAAAATAAAATTAAAAATGTTTTTCAGTGTGTTGACAAAGGTCCAGTTGCACAGTTTTTGGGAATAGAGGTCGAGCGCAAGGAACCAAGAGGAACCATTGCGATTCATCACAGACAATACATCAGAGATCTTCTTGAAAAACACGGTATGGACAATTGCAAATCCTGTTTTAAGCCTCTAGATCCCGGGACTGTTCTGTCTAAGTGTAAAAATTCAACGTTTCAAAAGGAAGACCTTAAATACTACTAGTCAGTTGTGGGAGCGATTATGTATTTAGCAGTGTCTACGCGTCCCGACATAAGTCATTCAATAAGCAAGCTGTCACAATTCAACGTAGAGCCAAACAGTCAACATCTTGCAGCATTGAAACATCTGATGCGATATTTAAGAACAACTATGGAAGCTAAACTCCACTATGCAAAAACTTCCAATGGACTTAAGGGATACGTTGACGCGGATTGGTGAGGAAATACAGATAGGAGGTCTTATACTGGCTACATACATATTCTTTTTCGGCGGTGGAATTGTTTCGTGGGAGTCAAAGAAGCAGCTGCCTGGCCTTATGTAAGTAGCACGGAGGCCGAGTACATGGCCCTCTCACAAGCGAGTTAAGAAGCTGTTTATTTGAAAAATTTAGTATCTGAGTTGGAGCTTCCTAATACTAAACATTCTGTTCTTTTATTTAATGACAATTTAGGTGCACTGCAATTGGTGAAAGAACCGGTCCATCATCCCAGGAGTAAGCATATCGACATACGCTACCACTTTGTCCGGGACTTGTGTGAATCAGGAGTCATTGTCTTGAAATACCATTGCAGTGATGAAATGATGGCAGACATCTTAACAAAGAACCTGGCGAAGACGAAGCATTTAAAATTTACAACAATAATGACCATGTTGTTGCCATGAAGTTATTCTGTTTAATCGCAATGTCAATGCTATTGTGGGGGAGTGTTGTAAAACTTATTTGCTTCACTGCATTAAAGCTTTTCTCTATCTGTAATATCAATAGCTTTTGTTGCAATTAATGTTTTCCTTTTGAGTAATTGAATTATAATTTGTGCAGTCTTTATTGAATTACCAAATATTAAACTTATATTTCCAACTGAACTCTGGTCGTTTCATTTAACTAAAATCGGACATTTAATTTAATTTAAATAATTTAATTTTTCGATTTTCTGTCCATCGACACCTTAATCGTTTTAACAAGTACACGCTTCTCAATCCTGTTTATAAAATCGCCATTTGACTCCGGAAAACTCCTGAGCACGGTCTTTAATACCACTCTAACATCTATTTTAGAGATACCATAGTCAATCAATGGCGTCAGCTATCAGCCGAATAGGGGGAATAACATGTAGCATACGAAAACATGCACGTGCCGTAACTATTCGGGACTGGAGGAAGTGTGATCATAGCCTCTTCGCGGCGGCCGCTAGAAACAATCCTTTAAAAAGGTTTGGCAAATATGATCAGGCTAGTCCCACAGGTTGGCAACAGGCTAATTCCCTGTTCCGTAAAACTAAAAGAATTACGAGACCGTCAACAAGCCTCGGAAACGGACTGATCTCACGACGACAACCCTTGCAACGAAAACGGAACAACGATTTACGAATTTTCTTATGGAACGTACGATCGCTCTATAGAGCTCGAGCTGCTCAGCAGCTAGCCGATGCCCTGTCAAAATATAAAGCTGACATAACAGCACTGCAAGAAATAAGATGGACAGGGAATGGTGTTTTGCAGAAGAAAGAATATGACTTATATTACAGCTGTCATACAAAACACCATGTGCTCGGGGTAGGCTTCCTGGTCAGCGAAAAAATGAAGTCTACCATAATCGGCTTTAACGCTATAAGCGAAAGGCTATGCACCCTTCGCGTGCGAGGCAAATTTAAGAACATCAGCCTCATTAACGTTCACGGACCTACGGAGGAGTCCTCAGACGAAGATAAAGAGACTTACTATGAACAAGTCGAGAGGGCCCTCAATGCCTGTCCAAGGTATGATGTTAAAATCATTCTTGGGGATTTGAACGCAAAAATAGGTCGGGAGCCGGTATTCAGGCATTATGCAGGCTCCCATAGTTTGCATGAGAACACTAATGACAATGGACTTCGAGTCCTAGAATTGGCAGCATCGAAAAACATGGTCGTTGCGAGTACCAGGTACCCGCGTAATGATATCTACAAAGCCACCTGGGTATCACCTGATGGAGTCACTCGTAACCAAATTGACCACGTGTTGATAGACCGTCGCCACTACTCGAACTTGATGACGGTACGAACGTACCGAGGTGCCAATATCGACTCGGATCACTATCTTGTTGGTATGGTTTTCCGAGGGCGGATTGCCTTGCGAAGACGTATTGCATCCGTCGATCAGGTTCGAATCAACACGGCTGCACTGCGCAACGAAAACACCAGTAACACCTTTGGACATGCGTTAGGACTCGCCCTAGAACCACTTGATCCAGGGAGAGTAAGTCCTGGAGCCAGTATGCTGGGCGTACATGAAAAGTGGACACACCTTAAGAACACTGTCATTAGTACTGCCAACTCCATCTTAGGCAGCAGTCGTAGAAGTCGGAACGACTGGTTTGATGATGAATGCAAGCTAGCGACTGAACGTAAGAATGTTGCGTACCGAGCAATGCAACAATCTCATAGAACGCGGGCACGCGAAGATGAATATAAAGAGCTCAGAAGAATAGAAAAACGGCTTCACAGACAGAAAAAATCAGCCTGGGAGAAGAACATCATCTGTGATTTAGAAAGAAGCCGAGAGCGAGGTCCGCACCAGGCGCGGAAGTTCTACCAATCCGTCCGAAATATGACGCAGTACACACCACGCTGCACTTACTGCAAGGACGGAGAGGGAAATCTGATCACCGATCCCCAAAGCATATTGGAGCGATGGGAAGTGTACTTTAATGAATTGCTAAATGGTCAGCTCACTGCAGAAGTAGAGGCTCCACTACTTCAAGAAGAATATCCTATGTTACCGCCACCAAGCATAGAAGAGGTTGAGAAGGCTATAGCCCGTCTTAAGAAAAACAACGCCCCGGGAGCCGATGGCATACCAGCCGAACTATTCCACCACGGCGGGCCAGCCTTACGCCAAGCAATTCATGATATTCTAGTGCACGGATGGGAGCAGGAAGAAATGCCAGAAGACTGGCGATAAGGTATAATTTGCCCCATACATAAGAAAGGAGATGTCACAACGTGCAGCAATTATAGAGGTATCACGTTGTTGAGTACCGCCTATAAGATACTCTCCTCTATCCTACAAGAACGGATAGCCCCATACGCTAAAACCATAATCGGCCAATATCAGTGTGGTTTCATTCCAGGCAAATCAACAACTGATCAGATCTTTACCCTTAGGCAGGCGATGGAAAAATGTCTAGAATTTAACATCCCAACATACCATCTGTTTATAGACTTTAAGGCCGCCTATGATAGCATAGCCAGGGTAGAACTTTACAAAGCCATGAGAGAATTCGGCATCCCAAATAAATTGACACGAATTTTTAAGTTGACCATGACCAACGTAACAAGCCAAGTAAAAATAGCCGGATTGCTATCCAGACCAATCAACATCTTTAATGGACTCCGACAAGGGGATGGTTTGGCCTGCCTCCTCTTCAACCTGGCGTTGGAGAAAGCAATCCGTGACTCTGGCACGGCAACAAGAGGGACCATCGTCAACAGGTCCAGCCAGATACTAGCTTACGCAGACGACATTGACATCATCGGAAGAACCGAACAAGCTGTACACGATTCCTTCATCCAGATCGAGCAGGCGGCACAAAATCTGGGGCTGCACATTAGTGAAGGTAAAACAAAGTACATGGTGGCGTCGAATGCGAGAAGAACAGTTGGTCAAACAATCAAGGTAGCGGAGCACGAATTTGAAGTGGTGCAATCCTTCAAATACCTTGGGTCAATAGTAGCAGCCGATAATAATATAGAAGAAGAAATACGCGGGCGGCTGCTCAATTCCAACAAATCCTACTATAGTCTGTCAAAGCTATTCAAATCCAGAAATCTCACCATAACTTCAAAACTGCTGCTGTACAAGACCATGGTCTTGCCAGTACTCACGTATGGATCCGAGACTTGGGTGCTTAGCAAAAGACACTCCGACCTCTTAGCCGCGTTCGAGAGAAAAGTCTTATGGAGAATTGTTGGCCCCATATGTGAGGAAGGACGATTCCGGAGACGGTACAATCATGAATTGTACGCAATCTACCTTGAAGCAGACATAGTGACAAAAATTAAGCTCGGTAGACTCCGGTGGGCAGGGCACCTAGCTTGCATTAGTGAAGAGGAACCGGCTCGGAAAGTCCTTTGTGGTACATTCTATGGTAGACGGCAGCGTGGTAGACCATGCTTGCGCTGGAGAGATGGCGTAGACCAGGACGCCCGAAGCCTTGGGGTGCGCAACTGGATGGCGTCGGCTCAAGACCGGGATAGGTGGAGAGACTTGTTGAAGGAGGCCAGGACCGGACCCCGGTTGTCGAGCCGATGATGATAGTCAATCAAGTGCTTGCCATACATGAGAAGCGTTTTTCACTTTGTGTTCAGAGGATGTTTCTCCTGTTTCTCGTTTGCTCTTTTAATGAGTTAAGTTATTTTATTATTGGCCGTGTTAAATCCAGCAATTGAGAAGTAATATTTATGATGAATGCTAAACAATGTTGATTCTTCTTAATATTTAATGTTGGCAGCATAAGAATTCTTAAGAGGTCATAGACCCGACCACATTATTTGCCTAAGGTCAGGATAACTGCAGTCGTTCCTTGGCTAGAAAGAGGTAGGGAGGCAACACTCCCTTTCAAGCATTTTCAGAGGGGTGGTCCCGGTGCAGTGGAAGTATTGCTTGATTGTTAAGTTGAATGTGTATTGAGTAGGTCAAATCCCCGGTATGACAGCATCCTTCTTTATATTTTTTCAACCGATCACCACCCTGACATATAATGAGATAATTAAAACCTAATTTTTCAATTCAATGTGCCAACAAAAATTTATCCTATTCCTTCTAACATATTAGGCAATCTAATATTTAAGACGACAAGGCTTACTACCATAATACATATATGTTTGTGCTTCCTTCTAACATTGCCTAAATTTTAAGACTTTTAGACTTACTTCCAATAAATAAATAAATGTTTGTTGCTGTTATTTTTAACGAATGATCCGATTATGTCTAAGAATGCAAAGTATTGTTCACTAAATTAGATTTTATGTAAATAGACAGCTTGTTAAAGGAGTTATTTGGGTTTTGAAACAACCCCAAATCAAAGCTCTGAATATCTTTAGTAAATATTTTTGGTTTACATACCTGCCTCTACTGATTTAGCCGGAAGTGCTTGTTCTGCCCATTGTCGTAGTTTGATATCCACCATTGTATTAAAAGAATCTAAAGATTAAATAATAAAATTTAATTAAATGAAAACTAGTTAAATCACTATCTCATATAAATATAAAGTTATTAAGAAAATTTCACGTGAATAATGATACAAAGTGATCAAGTACAAACAACATTTTTGATTGAACTGATTTAAGAACGAACTAAGTGAAACTGGTTGGTGATCCACAAGGACTACATAAATGAAACTTTCTTATACTAAATATTACTTTGAGAACCTGACTGAGCAGCCGGAAGATAAATATTTTCAAACACGTAATTTGATAGTTTATCCCACAGTTTGTTTGTGAGCGCCTCCTCCCATTTTTTTGCAGAGATCTGTGAGAGGCTGATAACTTCATCGAGAATTTCACCTTTGGCTTTATCAAATAATTCGTCTCTTCCTGACTCTCTAAGCCTGCAAAAAAAATATGAGTATTTAAAATATAAAAATTAAAATTTAATCGATTATATTTTTGAACCTTGGGAAGTTGTTTTTCCATTCAGTTTCAAGATTGAATCTTGTTGCTTTAAACGCATCTGCTTGCTGTTCAATTGTTTCACGGACCATTTTCCAAAATCGATCTGATATAGCTAAACTCAAGTTTCTACTGGTTACTTGGTGCGGCATTATAACACCTCTGCGGCTGTAAATTTAGATCTTTAAGATAACCATTTTTGTTTTGTATATTATTCGAAGTTAAATTTACTGGAAGAGTTTAGAGTTTTTGAAAAAATCTTCTTCATATTGACGAATAGCTTCAATACTATCATCTTTTCTTCCTCTACCTGTTACCACAGCATAATATCCCAAAGCCTTCATGGGAAAAAGTTTTCCTGAGAGAATTTTTCTGATCTGTCAAATGGTGAAAATAAAAAAAAAAGTACATAATAACTTATCATTTTGTTTATTACCCTATCAGGATCCGCCAGTTCTTCAGCTAAATCTACTTTTGTGAGCACAAATATAGTCCGTTTACCCAAGGGATCACACTGGGTTACCATTTCAGTCACATTGCTCCGTTCAGCATCAACAGAACCATCCTGTATGCACAAAATGATAGCATTCGGGTTACTCATGTAATGCTTTGTCATCTGGTGAA
The DNA here is from genome assembly GCA_958431115.1 of Syrphus vitripennis. Taxonomy (NCBI): domain Eukaryota; kingdom Metazoa; phylum Arthropoda; class Insecta; order Diptera; family Syrphidae; genus Syrphus; species Syrphus vitripennis. The sequence continues at coordinate 62,576,593 of OY288109.1, read as the reverse complement.
TGGAATCTTTCGTATCAGCTGCCATGTCAACTGTCATTGTCTGAAATGCAAATAGTTTTTTTTTTATTTTTATTTGTTTGTATATGGTGCATTTCACGTGAAGCGAACAGCAAACAAATTGGTGGGTCATGGAATTAGTTCATCTTTGTGTTATTTATAATTCCGTAACATAAATGCAGAAGAATTTTGAAATTCGAGGTCTGGTGCTAAACGCTGCCATGGTCTTGTACAGCAGCAGTTTTGAAGTTATGGTGAGATTTCTGGATTTGAAAAGCTTTGGCAGACTATAGTAGACCCTGTCAGATTTTTGTGTGGAAAAAATAAGACATGGCATTTCTTCGTACAAAGAGAAAAGGAGAAAAATAAAGAAAAGGACCGAGTGGAGCTTTTCACACGACACATAATTTTTTAATTCCAAACGAATTGAAATCCCATTTCAAATGCTCTAAACTACCCAACATTTAAATTAAATGGTTTATTTCCGGTTTTCTATACAAAAAAAAAAATTGTTTCTTTTTAACATGGGAGCCCAGGACTTGAACTGATGTATCTTTTGAAATAGAATCAAATAGACATCCCACTCTGAAACTGCATTTAATTTTAATTTTTGTGAAAAAAGCAAAAAAAAATTTTAAAAAAGGTCTAAGGTATTCAATATTCGATTTGAGTATAAAATCCAGTCTTCCATTCAAAAATCTGGTTTTGCATGATTTTCTCGCACTAAAAATGCTGTATCTTCTAAAAGAATGGAGATCCCACTATAAAACTTGGTATTTAACATCTACATATATTCATATTACATATAAGAAACATTTTTTAAATTCAAAAAAAATATCAAAATGGGTATACAGTCCTAGTCCAGTTTCCTATTGTTTACTTTAATTTATCAGTATTTTAAAAAAAATCCTTACTTGTAGCATGCCGAAGCTTTAAAAACCCATCTCAAGCACCAGACCCCAAATTTCAAAGTCCTTTTGCATTTATGTTAAGAACCTATGGAATTATAAATACCACAAAGATGAACCAATTCAAACAAACATCACTTTTTTCGCTGTCCGCTTCACGTGAAAGGCCCCATATTATTTATTGTAGTTCTACACAAACTCATCGTATTTACAATATCTATGATATGTAAGGTAATGAAATGAATATTATATAAGAGAGCTATTTATAAATGATATTATTAATTAAAAGTCTTTTCTAATACATAAATGCAGTTCTAAGATTCAAATAAACACTCTGTTGTCGTATGACAAGTGTCGAATTTATCCTCATTTAAAATAAAACAAAATAAATAAATAACATTAATTACAATTTCTTATTTCCTTCATTAATTTTTGTGGAGTAAAATATCAAGAATTATAAGAATGGAAAAATTAAATATAAATTATTTTAAAGAAAGATTTATAAATGTATTTTAAATGATAATTCTGATTATGTTGTTGTTTTCTTTTAACCACTTTATTGAAAGAGTTTTGTGAGAGAGTGGAGCGAACGAAGGAAAGCCTATTTTATATTCGAGGTGCTACTAATGTGTAAAATTTCAAAAGGTTTTGAGTATTGTAGGCTTCAATGTAGTCAAGACTTCTTTAGCTTCGTAAAAATAAGAATTTTCTGAAATAAAACAATTTTTAAAATTTTATAAAGATTTTTGAATAGCAAAGTCCAGTTCAACAATAACGAAAGTTTTCGAAAAAAAACATTCTTAAGGGTGATATACACATGTAATACGTATAAGTGTCAGTTTTCAAGTGTCAAGTTTTCAAGCTTTCCAATTAATTTTACAATCAATATTTAAACCAAGATACTTGAATTCAGGTATTCCAATAAGTTGTGGAGGTGTGTTTAATTAAATGTTGGCTTAAAACATAACTTTTGTTTTCTAACTTATTACAAGTGTTGAAAGTACCTATCAACAGTAAACGACAACAACATTAAATATAACACCAAATTCTCACGGCAACAACAGCAGGCGCAGTATGCTGACTCACAATAATATACCTTAACTGTATAATGTGTTGCATTAAAGCGCAGTGTCATCAATAATTGTCTTTCTATTTATTATTTATATTTTGATTTGCTTTTCGCATATTCATAACTTAATCGTTTAATAGGTCTAAATTATTAATTATAAGCAATAATGTTGGTTTCGAAATAGTTATAAGCAATGTATGTATTGGAGTTAAAATAAAGTAAAAGTAAGCATTAATTCTAGTATAAATAGACATAAGTTTCAGACAATAAATCAGAATAAGTTTTTAAAACCAAAAGGCGTGTTCCCACTCTTTGCTTCGATCCCCCACCCGCGGTAAGATCGATTCAAAGTAAACATTATTGGGGACTCAACCAAACAAACAAAAAAAAAGCGTTCTTAGGACTAACACTAAGAAATAAAAAATAAAAAAAGCGTTCTTAGGGGTAACACTATGAAATCAATCATCCGACCAAAACATCACAACCATTGAATAAATAGAAGTACCAAAATCTCATTCGAGCACAAGCAAATTCAGCAAAAATGGAAAAAATAGCAGCAAAACAAAGTGAGACTGGAGAGGTAATCAAAAGTTTATTAAAAAACTTCAAAAAAGCACCGAAAATTAGAATAACCCAGGAGTACCTGACAAAGCAACGCCAGGTTTTGAAGGAAAAATGGGATAAATTTGTTGTGAATGACACGGTGATAAAGAAGAAGAACATCAATACAATTCAAAACATTATTTTGAAGAAATAAATAACATATACGAAGAAATGTTAAAATTAATTGAGGATGCTCATGGAGCAATCCTTGAGACAAAAACACCAGAAGATAAGTCAAACAAAAACGAACCTGAAATAAATCCACAACAACAACAACGATACAAACGGCAGGAAAATAAGATAGCCGTATTTGTTCGCCTCTACAACAAAATGAAAGAAGGTCTCACACTGTCGCTCTCAAATGTTGCATACGAGCAATATCTTAAAACTTTAGAACAGTATTGGAGAGACATCATGGCAAATCACGATGACATAATAGAGAACGCGATCACTCCAGGCGAGTCAAACTACCTTCAGGAAGATAAATATGCTGAAATAGAAACCATGTACCAGGAAATAGCAGTCGAAACCACAGAAAAAACTAGCAAGAAAAACCAGCAGTAATGAGATCAAACTTGAGCAAATAAACATTCCAACATACAATGGACGTTATGACTCATGGGCATCGTTCCATGATCTATTCAAGACTCTGGTACACAACAACAAATCCCTCTATCGCTCTATCCAAAAAATGCAATATCTAAAGACACACTTGACAGACGAGCCAAGAAACATAATCCAACATCTGCAAGTCACAGCAGAAAACTACAAAACTGCATGGCAACTTATTGAACAAAGGTTCAACAACAAGCGGCTCATATATACAACATATGAGCAAAAGCTGATGAACCAACCATGTGCCACAACAGACTCGGCAACCTCACTGAAGAAATTACTGGACACAACCCAGGAATGTATGGCTGCTATCAAAAACTTGGGCATAGAAACAACCAACTGGGGGACATTAGTAGCTTACATGATTCAACAAAAATTAGACAAAGAATCACAAATATTACACGAACAGTCACTAACGAAACCCAGGTATATTCAGGAATTGGAACCATTGTTGCAATTCATCGAAAAGAGGTTCCAATCAATGGAAACAACTAATAACAACCCGTTTCGAAAAGAATTCAAGAAGCTATACCAACCAAAGATGTACCATACAACCATACATGCCGCCAAATGCGAGGCATGCACAGGAGATCACCCAATATACAACTGCTCAGCGTTCGTGCAAAAAGGGGTACACCAGAGAAATAAGTTTACCAGAGACAAGAAACTATGCATAAATTGCTTGAAACCAGGCCATTTCACCTCCAAGTGCCTGTCAATGAAACGTTGTCTACAATGTCATAGGAAGCACCACACGTCTTTGCACCTTGAACGAATTTCTGAAATTCCGAGGCGTGCAATGGCTCTCGAAAAACCAACACAATCAGGGAGAGCGCAGTCCCACAACTGCACAACCGACACTAATGTTCTAATTGCAACAACATTAATCAAAATAAGTGGACCAAACAACAAAGAAGAATGTGTCAGAGCATTGATCGACCAAGGTTCGCAGGCATCTTTTATCACTGAAGATGTGGCAAACAAACTACAGCTACCAAAAACAAAAGTTGATGCAACAGTATCCGGACTTGGCTCACACGAGGTATCAACAGTAAAGTACAAGGTGAACATTGCACTAAGCAGCAATCCAAACATTTGTACCACTGCATATGTTCTATAAAATGTCACAAAAACACGCCCTTCCACACACATATAACAACCAAATGGGAGCACCTACAAAAATTAATACTAGCTGATCCTACAAACAACGTCCCAGGTAAAATAAGACATGATTGTGGGGGCAGAAGTTATTGCAGAAATACTCCAGTAAGGAGTCTTCAAGGGAAAGCCAGGCTCACCTATAGCCCAACAGACAGTATTTGGATGGATTATATCTGGAAATACTGGGAACATCACTCATCAATTATCATTGACATGTCATATCACACTGACTAATTTAGACAGTCAAGTACGCAAGTTCTGGAGCTCTGAAGAACTTGGAACGGAAACACAAGAAGACAAAAACAGTGAATCAACATGCAAGGAATACTACAAGCAAACAGTAGCACGTAACAACGAAGGAAGGTAAGGAGTAAGTGTTTTAAAAATAGAAACAAAAAAGTTTCCGTACAGATCTCAATTTCATGTAATATGTAGTTGGCAATGAAAGGTTCATGATAACATTTTTTTTGTTTTTTTGGTAAGTTTTAGCATTTTTAATGATATTTTAGGATAAAAATATCTTTTTCACCTAAACTAACGATAATGGCAACAAAAAACAAGCAAAGAAGCATTAATTCGAAAGGCAAATAAGAAAGCTAAGCTGTGGTATGCAATCTCACACTTAGAGAAGGAAAGTTTTTCTGTGACCAGATTATATTTACTGAGGAAAGCAAATACAATATCTTCAGTTCAGATGAACGCCGAATGGTGTCGATAAAGCCCAACACTGTTCTGAGTCCTAAAAACTTGATAGCACGTGCTATTAACAGTACTCCCACTTTAGCTCTATTATTGCACATTACTATTTGTTTTTGGATTATGAGTATATCTCCAGTTTAATAATTCATTGGTGATAAAACAAAAAGTAGGTATTTCTTCTTTCTTGCTGTTAATGCAAATAAATATTTTTGCTAATAATTAAAAAAAAATGCCTTGCTTGATTGCAAAGAAGTAATAAGCAGAAACGAATTGTAAGAATCCGGCTGCTATCCATCTATGAATTGTGTTTGTTTATTTCAATCAACGTGGAATTCTTTTTCTTTTTCTTGGAACTTTTCACTGAAATATATTTTTATTCAATTATAAAATTTCGATTTTTGAATTTTTTCACATATTCGTACTTTTTTGGCTTCTCTTAGCAATTCAAATAAATGAATTTTATGCTTATAGGAGCAAGTTCGTGCGATCTAGTCCGGTTTTTTTTTGTTTGTTTTTGTGCTATCTTTTCTACCGAAATAACATTAACATAACTTTCATCGATCATAGACGTCGTCGATCAATTTCTCAATTGGTAAAGTATAACTCCACCAACTGGTTGCATTTTTTTTTGCCATTTATTACACGCATAATATTTTGGTATTAAATAAAAGATGTGTTTTCAAAGACGTTAAAATCATTAGCCTAATATTTTTATTTTTTGAAATGTTCAATTAAACTCTACAAGCTTTGAAACTAAGTTTTTTTTACAAATCAGTAATTTCTCAAAAATCTAAAGTGACATCTTACCTGGCGGCATTCAAAACATATCGAACTTGATTCTGTTATCTGAAATTAATTTAAATCAGTGCATGTACTATTGTACTAGGTATCACACATAAAGGACGCATAGGCATTTAATATCTTCCGTTGAATTTTTTAACCTGAAAAATTACCTATTGTAATGAAATCCAATAAATTGTTTAAAACATCCTCAAACTTGGAACTTTCATTCGTTGTAATCGTATTGAAGAATTTAAACATCCACTACCAGAATTATTTTCCATTTTTACACCTTTTTAAAAACAAGACGGAAGAAACGTGGACTCAATAGATAGTGATCTCTGACTTTTTTGTCTTTTTTTTATATTTAGCGCGCACTAAAGGGGATTTTATGTACCCTTTATATGTCAGAGACACAGTGCGAGCTTCAGCTAATTAGGAGGGGATTTGAAAGGAGATGTCGGTAAACATTGGTCTTGAATTTCGGCACATCACAATGAGAGGGGAAGACAGAGCGTGGAGGGGTATTCCACATTCGCGTAGTACGGCTAAAAAAACAAATCCCTGTACTTAACAGTACGACCGAAGTTGGGTTCAAGAGTAAACTAATGGGCACTTTTGGAAGCGCGAATATTACGGTTGAATAGTTTAAGGGGATGAATGCAACTGGCTACTCCATTAAAGCACTTACCATAAAAATAACGATAAAAGAAAGAGTGAGTGACAGGAAACGTTACGCCAGGGTTCGAGTGACGTAAAAGTATCGATGATGTTCCTATCTCCGATCATTTTGAAGGCTCGTCTATGTATACTGTCCAAGAGCCTTAAGTAAGTTGCTGGAGCACCAGCCCAGAGATGGGAGTTATACTCAAGCTTTGGACGTATATAACTTTTATAGATAATAGCCTGATCAGAAGGCGAAAAGAATTTCTTGCATCTAAAAAGGAAACCAAAACATCTTGCGGCATTTTTGGCGACGTTAAGTATGTGATCATTCCACAAAGTATGGTTTGTGAACAACATACCTAAAATCGCAAGCGGATTAGTTTCTTCGATGCAAGTGCCACAAATAGATAATGGCAGGTTTGAATATTGTCTTTACATAACAATAAACATTCTTCCTTGTATTAAGTGTACAGAAATGATGAGAATTGTTTTAACTGTAATGAAAGCTTTCATTTAAACCATGAGGAACAAATTGTAAAACAAAGATCTTCTTCACTTCGTATGATATTTTCATATAGTTCCACAATTCATCTCTTGATGAACTTGATTTGTATGAAAGTAAACGGTCTATGAGAAATGGGTGTACTACTCGTTCTCACATCTTACATACATATGTACGCTATGAAATCTGATATAATGCACATTGTCCAAGCTAGGCGTTTGAAGTTGGGTTTCTTAATTATTGTAGAATGAATCTTAATTTATTATATATGGAATTAAAGAACAAAAATTAGTCTTTGGCGGTATGATGTCACTTTAGATTTTTGAGAAATTACTGATTTGTAAAAAAAAAAACTTAGATTCAAAGCTGGTAGAGTTTAATTGAATATTTCGAAAACTAAAAATTTTATACTCATGATTTTAACGCTATTTGAAAGATTGAAAATACACCTTTTATTTGATACCAAAATTATATGCGTGTGTCTTACGGTTTCTATGATATATGAGTTTATTTGCTAATAAATGGCAAACAAATTTAAAAAGTGCATCAGATCATGGATTTCAAACGTAAAAATCTCAAAATCCCCTCCTACGATTTTCCTAAAACTTCACATTTTTGATGTACATGTATTCACTTTTCTTTTGGTACCACTCTTATCACTGCACGCTCATGGCCCAAAAGTGCGTCATCTCCTTTTGAATTATTCACCCTTTCATGTTTGACAGATTCATTCTGATTGCTTAGTACTTCGAATAAATTTTAGTTGTTTTTTTAATATAATTTAAGTAAAATTTAAATCAAAACTTGACACATCAGACGAAAAATGCGACTTTTCTATTCCTTTTAGGTTGAGTAATTTAGCATCTTTTATTCTATAGTTTTCTTTTCATTTATTTATTATTTATTATTGGTGGCCTCATTTTGAAAGATGAAATATGGCCGAAATAAAAAACTGAAATTAAAACTCTCGAATAAAAAAACATCTTCTCTACATCTTCTATACACAGCTGTATAGCCAGACTAGCACTTTGCATTCTTATCTTATAAACGAGAATACTTAAAATAAAATGCCTAGAAAAATTATATCAGGCATATTAACGAATGATTCCACTAATGAATGCTTCTATTAAAGAATATATATAAAATTTCCATGTCACAATGTTAGTTACCGTACTCCTCCGAAACCTCTCGACCGATTTTTACCAAATCATATATGCGTATTCAGTAGGTCTGAACATCGGCTACTATCTATTTTCCATACCCCTAAATGATAAGGGTTGTTAATTTCTTAATTTTTTTTTTAATTTTTTGACGCAATTTTTTGTTTTTAATTTTTTATAATGTGGCATTAAAAAATACATTTAACCCTAAATTTGTAATTTTTTATCACAAACCCCTATTTTTTATGGCCATTTTAGTAATTTAATCTTTTTTTAATCCCGCTAGATAACTGATCAATTATAGTGTTTTTAACTGTACTGCGATTAAAAATTTAAGAAAATAGACATTTATTTTTATTATTAAAGCTTAAAAGTACTCAACACGTGTCACGAGCTCCACCCAACAACGGCTTTTGTGTTGTAACGTTATCGAAGCCAGCATTTTAAATGGCAAGTTAATTTTTTTTTTCATTTAGTATAGTACTTAGAGTTTAAAAAATTAAGCGGTGTTTCAATTATTTTTTTTTAAAAAACAAAGCAAGAAAACTTAGAACTAATTAACAATATTTTTTCGAAGAGTAAAGAAGGAAAATATGTTGAAAGGAGAAGATGAAGTAAGAAGCAAAACATTTTGAAAAGATGAAAATAGATACTTAGATAATAAAAGAGAGAAAGGGGGAAAAAGATAGTATCTAGATAGTCATAGAAAAATAGAGAAAAATTGCATTTTTAAAACGAGTGAGATTTGATATTGCTTTTATATTAGTTGGCAAGGAGTTCCATAATTGAATTGCGTACACAAAACAGACGCGAGGAGTTTAGGTAACGGTATCGAGATGTAATTAGGCAAAATGTTCTAGACGATCGGGTAAAATTGAGTTTGTCATATAAATATGACGAAGTCTTGTTGACTATAATATTGTGTAAAAATATACAATTTCTAGCCTCTATAAAGCGTTTTAAAGAAGAACCAAGGAAATTGTTTGCGTAATGCGAGATGTGGTCATATCTTCGCAGACCATAAACATAACGAACTGAATCGTTAAATGCCATTTGCAACTTACGTTGAGATAGGGAATCAATGCTACTGTAAACAGATTCCGCATAAGTTATTAGTTGCAAAATAAGACTCATGACCAGTTTTCGTCTGGCATCAATGGGAGTGAAAAAAGCTGTAATCCATAGTTTGCGAAGACGAATATAAATTCTTTTTATAACATAAATCGTATGTTCATATCCTGATTGGTTGTGGCTTATAGTTATAACAAAGCCAAGGTTTGTCACAGTTTTTACCACTTTCAGTTTACTATCTGACAGAAGAATATCGGGAAAGCTGCTCATTTGTGGTAGTTTGTTTGATTTGGGGATTATTTGGGATTTCGAAGTGTTAAGAAGCAAACCGTTTTTTTTTTCCGACCAAGTGTGAATGCTAAAAAGATCCTCATTAATGTTATTGCCAGTTCAGTTAAATTGGAAATCGGTTTGGCCGAGTGAAGATGCAGATCAACAGCATAAAGATGGATAGAGATAGACGAGTGTTGACAAACTGATGGTAGGTCATTCACAAACATAAAAAACATGTCCAAAATCAAACATGTTTCCTAGCTTCCAACACAGGATGTTATGATCAACTTTATCAAAGGCCTTCGAGAAATCAAGCAGACATAGGAGCGTATCATATCCTCTGGCATTATTTTGCCGTATATTTTCGAAAATGTTGACCATTGCGGTAGAACAACTGTGCCTAGCTCTTCAACCAGATTCACTTAGATAAATTAAATTATGTTTGGTTAAGTGTAGAAAGATTTGTTTTGTTTCTCGAAGACCTTCGCTAAGCATGGTAGGATGCTGATTGGTCTAAAATCCGCAGGAGTGAGAGGCTTCGAATTTTTTGCAACTGGTACAACTCGAGCAGTTTTCCAATGCTTTGGAAAAGTTGATATTGTGATGCAGTGGTTGAAAATGTGAGTTAAATGAGATATAATATAGGGAATAATCATTTTGATAAAACGTAGGGATACGCCATCTTCACCAACAGAATGCGATTTTAACTGGGCAATACAATTTATAACTTCAACTTCATTAACAGTAACCACTTCAAAATTCCCAAATAACTCAGTGTATAAAAGAAAATTGTTCACAGAAACTCCATTATTATTAAAAGCACTATTTCCAACAAAGTATAGATTTAACTCTTCAGGATCAATTTCACATTTGGCATTATTATTTCCACTAGAGATACCAATTTGTCTTAGATTGTTCCAAAGTTTTTTAGAAGAAAGAGAAGTATTGAGTTTTGATGAATAATAATTACTCATAGCATTTCGCACCATAACATTAGCATGATTTCGCATTGCTTTATAAATTAACCAGTTAGAATTAGATGGATCTCGTTTCCATTTACTGTAAAGTTTGTTGCGAGATTTAATACTATTCACGACTTCATTCGTAAACCAGGGGCAGCTTTTATTTCGAATGTTAACAGTTTTGGTTGGTACATATTGGTTATAAAGCTGTGCAACCATTTATTGAAAATATAGTAGTTTATCATCTGGATCAGAAGTCAATCGGCAGTTGACCCATGGAGATTCAATTACAGCTGCTTCTAAAGCAAATAAATGTACTGAAAGAAAATACTTAAAAGAAAATGATAAAGGAACGGCCGAGTGTGTAAAATGTATATCATACGTGCAAAAGAGAAGGTCATGGTCAGAAACGTAGTCAAATAAGAGTTGGTGAAACAGAATGACCAAGGCAACGTAGGAAACAATTGTAAGGTCAAGAAGGCTAGGAATGCTTGTCGTTTGCAGGTGCAAGGAAAGGGTCACCTTCGCGTGTGATGTGCGTTTGTTTGTGCATTTTTTATCTTCCCCTTGTCCTCCACCGTTTGTCTTTGTCGCGTAGTGTCCCCATCTCCAACAATAAATACCATAAACCAATATATGGCAATACGAAAAAGCCAACTGGGACGGCCTCAATAATTTTTTCAGGATCTTTAACTGGTCACTATGCTTCCTCGGTAGTGACGTAGACTCCAGCGCGGACATGATTACCAATATGATTATTTATACCGAATAGGGCTAAAAGCATCAGACCCAAAGAGAAATTATGGTTCGATGCGAGCTGTAAAGAGGTTATTAGGGTCAAAGAGGTTAGCTTCCGTTGTTTTAGAGCCAACCCAACTGAGGAAAACCGGAAAAAATTCAAACAAGCCAGGAAGGCCTGCAACGCCCATATTCGAAGGACCAAATTTTTGCATGACCAAAAATTAAGGCAAAAAATACTACAATGTCCCACAGGTAGTAAAAATTTTTGGTCATTCGTAAAAAATATAAGGAATAAAACATCTTCCTCGGTCCCAACACTCGTTGTCAATAACACTCCCTTCGTTAGCTCTCTTGAGAAATCTAACTTATTTGTTAGGCAGTTCGCCGCCAACTCTACACTGTCTGATAGTGTCATGACTCCCCCAGTTCTTGAGCGCGTAAATGATTCTATGGGACAAATCTTCCTTCGTGTTCGTACTGTGGCGAAAGTCCTAAAAGATCTTAACACACATAAATCCGCTAGTCCGGATGGTATCCCCACCATTGTTCTGAAGAGGTGTTCTTCCACGCTGGCAAAACCCCTGCGCTTGTTCCGAGCAGTTGTAAAACAGCATTTGTCCAGCCTATCCCAAAAAAAGGCGAATCTTCTTCACCCTCTAATTATCGACCAATTGCACTTACGTCCCTTCTTTCCAAGGTGGAAACGCTGATAGTTTATCAGCTCAAGAAATATCTCGAAAATAGAAAGCTTCTTAATGATCGGCAATATGGCTTTCGCAGCAATAGGTCCACTGGTGACTTGATGGTTTATCTCACCGAACAGTGGAACAAATCTTAACATCGTTTTGGAGAAAGTAAGATTATTGCACTTGATATTTCTAAAGCATTTGATAAAGTTTGGCATCCTGCTCTTTTATCGAAAATGCGTGCGTTTGGTATCGATGAAACCCTTCTTCGTTGGATTAGTAACTTTCTTTCGAATCGCTCTATACAAGTAGTATTAGACAGATTCAAGTCTGAAACCCATAACATAAATGCTGGTGTGCCACAGGGTTCCGTTTTGTCTCCGATCCTCTTTCTCATTTTCATTAATGATCTCCTGTCTGCAACTACTAATCCATTAAATTGTTTCGCTGACGAAAGTACCCTTAGCTTTTCATATTCGTTTCCAGATTCACATCCCTGCTCTTCGGACGTGGAACTGAAACGGCAAAATATGATAAGTTCATTAAATTCTGACTTAGACAGCATTGTACAATGGGGATTAAGAAATCGCGTAGAATTTAATGCTTCAAAAACTCAATGCTGCCTTCTGTCGTTAAAGCGAGACGTACCCCCCCTGCCATTATCTATGAGTGGCACTTGCATCGAAGAAACCAATCAGCTTGCGATTTTAGGTATGTGTATCACAAACCATCTTTTGTGGAATGATCACATACTTAACGTCGCCAAAAATGCAGCAAGATGTTTAGGTTTCCTTTGGAGATGCAAGAAATTCTTTTCGCCTTCTGATCTGGCTATTATCTATAAAAGTTATATACGTCCAAAACTTGAGTATAACTCCCATCTCTGGGCTGGTGCTCCAGCAACTTGCTTAAGCCTCTTGGACAGTATTCAAAGACGAGCCTTCAAAATGATCGGAGACAGGAACATCATCGATACTTTTACGTCACTCGAACACCGGCGTAATGTTTCTTGTCTCTCGCTCTTTTATCGTTACTTTTACGGTAAGTGCTCAAATGAAATAGCCAGTTGCATTCCTCCCCTCAAACGATTCAACCATAATACTCGCGCTTCCAGGAATGCTCATCAGTTTGCTCTTGAACCCAATTTCGGCCGTGCTGTCAAGTACAGGGATTCGTTCTTTAGCCGTACTACGCGAATGTGGAATTCCCTTCCACGCTCTGTCTTTCCCTCTCATTGTGATATACTGAAATTCAAGACTAATGTTCACCGATATCTCCTTTCATATCCCCTCCTACTTGCCTAAAGCTCGCACTGTGTTCCGACATATAAAGGGTACTTAAATCCCCTTGTGTGCGTGCTCATTATAAAAAAAAAAATGCAATCCCTTGCAAATCTAGTTGGTAGGTAGTGTTAACCATTTCAAGTCCTAACAAAGATGCAAAATCCTATATTTGTAAAGCACGAGAATCATGTTTTAGTAAATCTGCATTAAAGTCCCCACAAACTAAAATATGTTCATATTGAGCAGAGAATTCAGAGAGAGTTGAGAAAAAAGCCTGAGGAGAACAACTTCTATTGGGAATATAAGCACAAGCAACTAAGCATTTGGTGTTACCATCAGCTACTTCTACAACTAAAAACTCGGTATTCAAGTTTATAGATTTACTTAAAATCTTGCATTTTAGAGATGCTTTGCAATAAATTGCTATTCCACCCCCCATGTGTCCGTTAGTCTATCATTTCTAAAAATTGAATAATTTTTTATATTGTATTGCAAGTCAGATATTTCATTTTTGAACCATGTCTCACAAACACAAACAACATCCACACTAGAATCCGAAAATAAATATTTTAAGTAATCTGATTTGTAATGATTAAGACTACGTGTATTCATATGACAAACCAAACAAAAGAAAACACCACTCAGAAAAAGCCGAAATTTAGTAAAGGAAAACAAAAGCACTCAAGAAAAAATAAAATAAGTAGAGAGAATAGAAGAGAAAGTAATTCTTTATGAGCAAGAGAAAAGAAAATATAGGTGCATAAAAATACATTGAGTTCATAATCAGCCCAGCAGCATCAGCAAACAGCAGCAACAGCATCAGAAACAACAGCACCAGCAACGGCTGCTGAAGCAGCATGAGTAGCGATAAAGAGAAGATTTTCAGTGCTGCTTTCAATAGAGAAGCTTCTACCGTTTTCGGTTTTCTTGGTATAGACAATCCCGGATTTGGAGTAAACAGAAAAAAGTGTTCTCTTAAGACCAAGAGCACTTTGCAACAAAAATCGAGAGTGGCGACTCAAGCTCTCATTTAGATAACAATTTGAGTTAATGTCATTCCAATTCGATGCATATCCAATGTCACTTAGTTTTAATGTTGATTTTTTATTTTTACGATAATTGGCAAGAGCAACAAGAAATGCGTTTAGTTAATGAATAGCGTTGAATTTAAAGACGATAGATGGTGGCTTGTTTTGTGTTGATTTGTTATTATTATTTCGCCTTTTTGCACGAAAAGAATTCACCAAGGTGGGCACAGGGTTGCATTGCACAGTATCACAGAGTTTATTGTCAAAGCGTTGAGCCCATTTTTCATTCACTTCATCAATTTTATTTAGAAATTCAGTAAGCATTTTACCAAGTTTTTCATCTAAGACTTGAGAGATTGATATTTTATTGACTGAGGGGGAAAGGGAACTTTCACTCAGAGTATTTTAGTATTAGTATTTTACGTGGTGGCATGATGATTGTATGTACATATATTTGGAGAGAATTACTGTAGTGAGAAAAATGTAGATAAACACTTTTGCACTATGAGATGATAAATTAATTATATTTTTTGTGACACTGATAAAATTAGTCGGTAAAAATATCACGAATTTTCACAAATGAATAACTCTTCGAAAAGCAGACGGTTAGAAAATATTGTTTTTAGGATTTAGTGAGTATTTAGCACTGTTTAATAAACTTTTGCTTGACCGACAAAAAAAAAAACACGTCTATATCGCAAGAGTCATCTCTCTTTTTTTGTTCAAAGGTGGAAAATACATATATTAATGCCACGGATTCCTATCATTCCTACAGATTTGCCAATTCAATTCAAACGAATTCAGTTTCTGATTAGATTGGCATTTGCAATGACAATCAACAAATCCCAAGGCCAAACGATGTCTATTTGTGGCTTAGATTTGAGTACACCATGTTTCTCACACGGGCAATTGTACGTAGCATGCTCTCAAGTGGGTAAACCATCCAGTTTTTTTGTGCTCGCTAAAGATGGGCTAACAAAAAATATTGTTCAGGCTATAGCGTTAAAAGATTGATGTGGTTTGTTAGTGTTACTGTCGTAATTAATATGTAATATGTAATTTCAAGAAATAAACTGTAATAACTTGAACATAATATTGTTTGGCGTTTGTTATTTTTATATTCCCTTATCGTTCATAGCGCTCCATGCCCATTTCACGCATATACCACATACTTACACACCTACATATGTATAATAAGTAAGTTACTTTTTGTCTACACCAGAATTTATCTAGAAACTAGAAATAATTTATAAGTCAAAACAACGTTTGCCGGGTCAGCTAGTGTTAATTTAAAATTTACTCCTGCTTAATAACTGCTTTTTATAGTTTTTTTTTAAATTTAAATAATAAAAACCAAATAAAAATATAGTTAATACGAGCACAAAAGCTATTATTTAAAATTGAGATTCGTGCAGTATTTTTATAACAACAAATTTTATACCAAATAAGATACTTACAGCAATAATACCTGGCAAATCCACCAAGACCATCCTCTGCAGGCCTGGTCCTTTAACGGTCATCGAAATAACCTCAGTGCTTACTGTCTTACCCCCACGTACAGAGGCTCGCATTCTTAACTCTATTTCTCTGCGAAGATCAGACAAATCAGATTCCTTAGTTAAATCGTACTCTCTATCTGAGTCACGAAATTGTGCTATATGGTAGGGACCCTCTGAAAGTGTAACTTTAACTGGAGCCCGAGTCATCATTTCTCCACTGCCGCGAGGAAAGATTCTTGCTTTGGCAATCGACTCAAGAACTGATGTTTTGCCGCTACTTTGATCTCCTACCACAACCACACGAGGTAGGTGATCAGCCGTTGAATAGCTAGTATCATAGCCTGAAAGTTCGTCCAACACTTCTGAATACATGTCAATGAGAGATTTCTTAATTTTTTTAATCGAAGTTTTTCTGTTGGTCTTTAATATTAAATATTGCTGACGCAACTCTCGATTTTCCTTCTCCATTTTTTCAAGTTCTTTTTGGTATTTAATCTGAACGTTCATTATTTCAGTTTGCAATGTTTCCACTTGTGATTGAAGAGTTTCTATTCGAATATTATTTTGTTAAGGAAAAATTGTTTTTCATTAAAAATGCACTATCAATACTTACCATATTTTTTTCGACTTTCATCTTTAGATAAACCTATTGCATTAACAGTGGATTTTGATTTTAGGTCGTCCGTTGCTGAAAGAAGATAGATTTTTTAAAATGAAATGAAATGCATTACAAAATTGAGATAAATTAATTTAAGTATAAAATTAAAGAATTTCGAAAAGGTATGTATTCAGAAAATTATATTTGCTATTTAAAAGTACGTATTTTCTTTTTTATATAAGAATTAATTTTAAGATATTAAATTTTTAAATGTACAACATACATTCTTCAATGATATTGGTTCCTTGATAATCGGCAGCTTCAATAGCGTCTTCCAAGCGGTTATCAAACCACATTCTCCATTCAGCTAATTTTTCTTCCCCGAGTTGTTTTAGTTTTGGATCTAGACATGCAAAACAGACAACGACAGGGTTTTTTTAGTACATAACAACTGTTTAAAAAATTGATATTTGTATACAAATATAATTGTCTGAATACAACCAGAGCTGCTGATCGGAAATTGCACAGATTTTTTAGCAATATAAATGTAATAAAAATAGCTTCCATTTATAAACAAAATATTACAAACAGAAAAACATTTAAATATATTGCAGGTGGTCTAAGCACAAAAGTTTTTTCTGATATTGTGTTCGTAATATATTGTTTAAAAATAGTTCAGAAATTTTTATTTTTTCTTCTTATTTATTTAACGTATATTAATTATTTCAATGTAACTTGACGAAAACTAATCTAACTAACTTTGGCTTTAAAGGACGTAAATTAGTTGCTTGTTCATGCTGAACACATTTTTTTTTTTTTTTGAAGTTTAGCAGTAACCACTTTTTTCAACAATTGCGAGCAGTTTTCTTGATCGAACGATGGGAATTGAAATAAATCAATGTAAAAATATGTGTATATTCAGTACACCACACAAAGGAAAGGGCGAAAGGGCTTGTAGGTTGGTTTCTTTTCCCACGCTTGGGATGTAGGAACAATTTTCTAAAACAAAACAAAAAAATGAATTTAAAACAGAAAAATAATATATTTCAAAAACAACGAAAATACTGACATTATCCCGCTATTGCTTTTCTTACGATAGCCATTGATTGGATTTTCAAAAAAATCATTTAAGCCACAGTATAGTGAAACTGTCGTATATTAAAGCATTTGGAAACAAGGCTTGGGGCATTTTTGATTATTTTCCTCCTTTATATTTTAAGCGGTTTTGAACTCTTATCTGCTGTTTTAAAACAGTTTTGGGTGTGCTAAATCCGAATCTGATGTGTTCTGGATTTCTTGAGCTTTTGAGTGACGGACGCATCCGTCATATTCGTGTCCCAAAACCTTAAGAATTTAATTCGGAATACAAAATTAATTCGACTAAAAATTAAGGCAGCAATGGTAATGGGTAGCATACTTATAACTTATAAGAGTAGTGCATAGGATGGATCAGAACTAGTAGAAGGATATTAGAAAATAGCAAGGAACATTAGCATCCAAAAATTGTCTTCGAAAAACACCGAACATATACAGCCAAATCAGGTCCACGCTTCATTTGAATTATCGAAATTCAGGTTTTATGTTGATCGGCACAGCACAAATTGAAAATTTCAAACATGATGTCTACAAGCCATTAAAAGGGCGTTTAAATAAAAAAAATAAGAAATTAATTATGACAATTTATGTGCATCAATTCAAGAAGCATGGTATTTAGACTCAAAATTATTTGCCAGAAACTTGTAGAAAGTTTCTTAAGCAGATAAATGTTTTTAAATTTTAAATTGAAAAAAAAATGATTTGTTAATAAAAAAAACTATGTTATTTTTTGGTAATAATGAATTCAAGTTATTTTGGTTATTTGTAAGATAAAATGGATTTACGCCCTTTTTGCTTAGAAAACACATAAGAAATGGAGATGCGATTTTTTGGCATAGTTAAGATACCTAAAAAATTGCTTTAATTTTTTTTTTGAAGCGGAATTAAATAAATTGAAAAATATTTTTTAACTTTTGTAACAACAAAATTATATTTATTCTTCGTATAAAACTAAGACCTTACAAACATAAAATAAACTAGAATCCTAGGGTGTTATGGGTAAAAGGGTGTATGAACCAATGAAGTTCTAAGATACTAAGCAAAAAAGACACATAGGCAATGATTCATGGATCCTTTTTACTCAGCAAATGGCTTATGTGTCTTTTTTGCTAAGGAAAAGAGCAGAAAATGGATATGTGCCCATTTTGACAAGTGATTTTGAGCCTTTTACAGTTAGAATTTATAATCTTTTTTTTACACAAAAATAAGGCACTCTTAAACGTTTCCAAAAATGGCACTTACGCCCTTTCTCCTTAGGACGGCAGTACTGCACTCAGTGAACATAAGTGTGGAAGTTTTATTTGAAAAAAGAAGTTATGAAAATTTTCTCCTCCCATACACGGAAAAGTGTGCAATGTGAAGAAAACAGTAGGCCTCCCAGTCTTTCAAACCCTATTGAACAAAAACTTTTTTTTAGGTCAAAAATGTAACACTGAAGTTACGAAACCTTTTCCATTTTATAAAGGAGAAGCAAACGTGCACTATTATGAAGGAAGAATTGTATTTTTTCTCTCGGACAACAGAACCCAATTTATCAAAAACTTTTTTTGTTAAAGTTATTTTCCTTCGATAAAAAGAAAGAAATTAGTCGTGTGTCGTGTGCTGAAAAATTTACCTAACCCTGCAAAACAAAAAAAAAACAATCATTGCCAAGCGCGAAAGACCCAGTGCTGATGAAGATCTTGAATCTTCAGTGAATCAATCCAAGAAAGT